>JAJOZX010002963.1:125000-312500 GCA_023014485.1 Bathynomus jamesi | reverse complement strand
TGAAGAGGACTTTTGAAAAATCAATTTTCATGTAGTCCTCTGCCATTTCAGTCGATTCTGCTTAAGAACTACCTTCAGAGGAGGCCTTGTAACAGGCTTGATGTGCTTGGCTACCTTCTTCAGGATGCGACATCTGGTAGCTTTCGACACTTTTTCCTCGCCACAACGTTTGAAAAGTTCATCACTGGTCAGGCATGGGTTTATCACAGCTTCACGCTTGATACGAGACAAGGTACGTCGAGAAACTGTCCTCGACACACCTTTGTCAGCCCTCGAAAAGACAGCACCAGTAGCCTCGACGATCTCTTCACTGTGCGGTGATATCTTCGCAGGATTTTTGATATTTCCAGGGTTGTCTTCCCCTTTGCCAGCTCAGAGACGATGGTGAACTTCTCAGCAGAGGTTAAATCACCTTTGCGACCCATAATCACACACTTATTTGGCACCTGGCTAATAATTTGAGACACCAAAGTCGTTGCTAATTCATGCAAATGGCCGCCGTTTGTTTACGTTTGCGCAGAACGAAATGATTTTAATACTGTATGCGCAGATAGGTGTCGCCATCATTCAGTGTCGTGACATTCAGTGACTGTGAGTGACCTTGACGAATTCAATGGATGAGCGCAAAGTGGCTAATAATTTGATACGCAGTGTAGTTGCGCACTTTTTGTACTAATTATGCTTTCCGCCAAACTGAGTTTCCCTGATTGTAAAACATGTGTAAACAAATTTTATTTTTAATGAATAAAGCTTTAACAGGCGTATATATATACACACATACACATTAACATCAACTTGTTAATTCACGCATGACGAGAACTTTATATTCCAATTTCCAGAAAGAAGTTTAATATAAGTGTATATATATATATATATATTATATATTAGGGTGCCACTTATTTGGGGTGTTTTTCATTTTTTGGGAATTTCTATCAGGACGGGCGCATTTCTGGTGTCATTCCGTCTAAAAACATTGTGTGTAAAATATATTTGAAATAAAATAATAATTAGAACTGCCTCAACGAGGTCAAAGTTTATACTTTTTGTCGAAAAGTACTCATGGCGTTCTGTTATCATGTCAGTTTTCGTTTCGATAGCTGCTGTAGTTTTCTGAGTTGAAAAATGATAACAGACAGACAGACGGACGGTCAGAGTCGTTGGTTTAGTCTTCCACACTGGTGTACAGAAGACTAAAATGAGGTATTATACAGGGTGTAACACGAGTTTATCCAAATATTGATACAGGCGAAAGAACATGTTATTCTAAGTAGAAAATGGGTTGGGACGAGTTTTGCCAACACTAACAGTGTTTCATTCTCTTTTTCAGTGAGTTCTGAAACGACGTGATGGCTTCGGCAACAAGATCTAAAACAGCAGTCTATCTCCTGGGGACCGTGGACCAGCATCACAGGAAGCATGCTGCCTACGGGAAAGCAGGCGCTTCAGTACTTTTTCCACCTTCACCTTGACGTCAAGAAGCCGATCAAGGAAGCAGCCGCTGAGACAGAGACCGCAGTCAAGGAATTCTGGGAGCGGTCCCGTATTCCTACGCAGAAAGACCAACGCGCAAGGGACAAGGTTCTCCGAATGTACGAGAAGTGGCGGGCTCTGAACAAGAACTCGAAACGGCGCACTGTGACCCAAATCAGGAACGAGGCCGAGTTCCTCTCATCCCTTGACCGCCTCTTCGACATCGCACACGAACAGGCGATGTCGATGATCACAATCGAAGAGGACAGGGAGTTCCTGACGGGACAAAGGGCCGAGGTGCGGCGCGGCCGCATCTCCTCCACACGTGACATGACGCTGCACACTGAGGAGGAGCGTGCGAGGAGACAGGAAGCGGAAAGGAGCCGCCGGCAAGATGATGAAAGGGCGAACAGAGAGAGCCGAGAAGAACTCGTCGAACTGGCATCGAGCTCCAGCTCAGGTGCAAGCAGCCCGACTCGGTCACCGACACGGCGTCGTCGCCGAGAAGAAGAGGAAGAGCTCTCTCTCCCGGGCCCGTCCACGTCGAATGCAGAAGCATCTACGACCCCTTTACCACCCAAGCGATTCCGCGCGTCGAAAAAGATGATCACCCCTGATCTCCGCAGCGATGGATCGGACGAAACTTACCGACCGAGGTGTTTTTTTGCTGTCGGCGGCTGCGAGGAGCTTGGGCCACGACCCTGAGGAGCTGGTCTTGAACCGCGAATCCTCCCGCCGCGACCGAGCAAAGTTCCGTGCTATGGCAGCAGCGGAAATGAAGGCAGCCTTCCATCCTACTGTGCCACTGACCGTTCACTGGGACGGGAAAATCGTACCAGCGGCTGACGGAGGCCCTGCTGAAGATCGCCTTCCAGTTCTGGTGTCTGGGGAGAACGTCGACAAGCTTCTGGCTGTGCCCAGCCTCCCCGACGGCACCGGCCGCGCCATGGCGGAAGCCGTCCTCTCTGCCCTCGAGGATTGGGACATCAAGGGACGGATCTGTGCCCTCTCTTTTGACACCACCGCCTCAAAACAGGACTCTCAGGAGGAGCTTGCTATATCATTGAGCAGAAACTCGAGAAGACAGTGCTTCATTTGGCTTGCCGCCACCACATCCACGAACTGGTGTGCGAGAAGGCATTCACGGCGTGCCTCGGTCCCCTACTGGTCCTGACATCCTCCTGTTCAAACGATTCGCCGCCCAGTGGGACTTCATCGATCAAACCAAAGCGAAGCCCTTCGAGGATGGAACCATGCCGCAGCACCTGAAGGACGCCCGCGACGACCTGCTGATCGAATTCAGCCGCCTCCTCGACGGTCAACATCCACGTGATGACTACAGGGAACTTCTGGAGCTCTCTGTAATTGTGCTGGGCGGTCCGAACAAGCGGGGTGCCCGGTTCGCTCGTCCCGGCGCCTTCCATCGCGCGCGCTGGATGGCAAAAGTCATCTATGCCATCAAACTGTTCCTGTTCCGGGAACAGTTTCAGATGTCGTCAGGCGAAGCGGCTGGAATCCGGCGATTCACCATCTTCGCCGTGTCCATCTACGTGACGGCCTGGTACAAAGCGCCGCTCCCGCCAACGGCCCCAGCCGCGGACCTCGCGCTGCTCAAGGCCCTCGTCTATTATCCGACTCAGCGGTGGCCAAGGCGACGGCGACAGTCTTCGCCAGGCACCTATGGTACTTGAGCGAGCGCCTCGTCACCCTGGCCATCTTCGACGAGGGTATCGACTTGGCGACAAAGCGGGAGATGATTAAAGCGATGGAAGAAGAGGAAGGATCGGAGGATCCCCGCGGCGTATCAATGTGGACCTGTCCACCGCCTCAATCGCCAACAATACATTGGCCAAGTTCACAACGACTACATCAAAGGAGTTCTTCAAGGTTCTGGACATCAGCACCGCCTTCCTGCTCAAGGATCCGGAGTGGCGGACGGACCCAGCCTTCATTGCCGCATCCCGCCGAGTCCAGGCCCTTCAAGTTGTCAATGACTTCGCGGAGCGCGGGGTGGCGTTGATGCAGTCTTTCAACCTGGCCCTTACCAAGAGTGAAGACCAAAGGCAGTTCCTCTTACAAGTGGTCGAGAAGCACCGCTGTGACTTCCCAACCGCCCGCAAGTCCACCGTGACCTCTGCAAAGTAGGCAACAATGAGAGGGAGATGGGCGCCCATGATACCCCCCCCCCCCCTTGAGGGGCTAATACTCGAGTTGAGGGGGACCTAGAGTTGAAAGTATGAAGTCCAGTTATATGTTTTAGGTCAAGATTAGTAGCTTGAACAAACTAGAAGTGATATTTTATTTGCTAGAGGCATAGAACATCATGATCTAAAATTTCTACTTTTCGAGAAAATATACAAACTTTGACCGTATTGAGGCAGTTCTAAATATTGTTTTATTTCAAAAACATTTTACACACGATATTTTTTGACAAAATGGAACCAGAAACGCGCCCGTCCCGATAAAAATTCAAACTTTCGAAAATAAGTGTCACCCTAATATATATATATAAATACGTGATGAGGAACAAATAACACTTGTTAGTCTCTCTTCACATGAAGGTTAAGCTGGTGCCCTGCCACAAGGCATGGTTTGGTTGAGTCGTTCCTCCACCTGGGTTCGAGACCAAGTGATGATAGACGACGTGTAAATTACTCTTCCTTTTAAACGGTGGAGGGAAAAATGATGGAGGGAATTGTTTCTGCTTATATAGTTGCGCACTTTTTGTACTAATTTCTCTTATGCTTTCAGATTTTTATAGATAATTGTGATTTTTACCAGTGAAATCATATTAAAATCATTAACATTAAAATTATATTATTTTTTATGCACGAAGGAGGGGCCAAGGGTGAATAACGCAAAACGCCCCTCCCCGTCATAAAACTAGAAGAAGCGAGTCAAAATAATGGTCGAGAGTTATCATCCAAGGCTTCATAGCAGCCGTAGTGCAGGTTTTTCGTTTGTTGAAGAGACTGACTTCCTCCTCCTTTTGTAATTTTTTTAACCCTCATTATTTTCCTTTCCACTTTTTTCTCTTCATTTTATCCTTGGCCTTCATTCTTCATTCCTTAATATTCCATCATTCTCAGTTTTATGTAAATTAATTTTTAGATTTCACTGATGAATTTGCCTCAATCCATGAAACAGTTATGCCGCATTTAGAATATATATATATATATATATATATATATATATATATATATATATATATATATATATATGTGTGATATTAATTAAACTGAAGCTAGGGTTTCTGCTATTTATATAAAATTTAACCAAACCTCCAGGAACAGAGAGTGGATGTCCAGTACAACGAAAAGAAGTGTTATTGTTACAATTTTTTATAAAACTCTTACGGCATATGTCTTAATTGTATTGCATAAAACATCGGATGCGCTATTTAGAATAGAGCATTTTTCCTTTTTTTTCTTTAATAATAATAATAATCTATGGGAAAGAAAGTTTTATGCCAGAGAGAGCTGAAATAAATGTTGCCATTACCCCAAGTGCGAGAGGGTTAACATCGTAAATTACCTGGACGCGAAAGCACTAAGCGATTCCTAGGCCATTTAAATACATATCAGATTGTGTAAACTCTCATGTCGTCATAGTGTGTTGGACCGCCCGCGACTTCTACTCAGGAGTTCTGGGGTTCGAATCCTGGTGGGGCGTCACTTTCATACAAAAACCACGAGTATATATATATATATATATATATATATGTGTGTGTGTGTGTTTGTGTGTGTGTGTGTGTGTCCTTTTTGTACTAATTAGTATTCTCTGTAGTAATGATAAATGTTATTTTGATAAGACCAGATTCTGTTTCACTATTTATTTCCAATTAATCATGGCCATTTGCATAAAGTAAACTGATTGAGAGAGAGAGGGAGAGAGAGAGACGAGAGAAGAGAGAGAGAGAGATGGAAGAGGAGAGAGAGAGAGAAGAGGAGAGAAAGTTGAGGTTGGAATGTGACCATCACCCGCGAAACACGTTTAGGGTGCTTCTAAGAACTACAATTCGCGTATGATTGAAAAAAATACTGCCTATGGTTTATTGTACTTTGAAAGTGAATGATATTTGAACAGCTAGAATAGATAAAAACAGAGATGAACTGAGGTGTTAAGTATGCTAATAAAGAAATAAAACAACATGTGCGTGTGTATATACAGGGTGTTTCAGGAGGAAAGGTCAATACTTCGGGAGGTGATAGTATCGGTCATTGTGAGAAAAAAAGTTCATATGAACGTGTGTCTAATTCTGAATGGTTATGGAGATAGAGCTGTTTGAATCTGATGGCTGCGCAGCTCTTCCTCCCCTATAATCTTGAACCATGTAAGCTGTAATGTAAACATGTAACATAAACCAATCGACAGCTGACTGTTGTGTTTGGTGTTTGAAGCAGTGTTAAGAATGCCACACACCTTCACACATGCCGAATATGCAGATATGGTGATTCTAGGACAACTGCCCCCGAGACAACTGCCCCCGGATAATTGCCCCCCGACAATTTCCCCCTGGGGGAATTGCCCCCTTGGACAATTGCACCCTTGGACAATTTCCCCCGATAATTAAGAGAAAGAAAAAGTAAATGAAACTAAGAATAAACTATATAGAATTAGCATATAAAGAGGAGTAAATAATACTAAAAATAAAAACATGGAATTTTTATTTGTTATCTGAAAATAAGGGTTAAAAACAGAAATACAAACTAACTAACATCACACACTAAAATTACAAGTTTATTGGGAGAAAATAAATTTGAGAGACTTGTACGATAATTAATATATGCCTAACATAACCTAACATAACCTAACCTAACCTACCCTAACCTATTTTTCCACCCTAAAGTGTACTTTTTTTTAATAAATTTATTAATTTCCAACTACAAAATGTTTTTATAACTTTTTCCGCAGTCCGTAAACACAAAAGGACCATCATTAATTCTTTCTGGCGGTAAGAATAGTTCGGTTTTCCGT
The DNA here is from genome assembly GCA_023014485.1 of Bathynomus jamesi. Classification (NCBI taxonomy): domain Eukaryota; kingdom Metazoa; phylum Arthropoda; class Malacostraca; order Isopoda; family Cirolanidae; genus Bathynomus; species Bathynomus jamesi. Next base: position 306,053 of record JAJOZX010002963.1, on the reverse strand, counting down.
TAAAAATGAATGCAGGTAAATTTGTAAGGTTTAAATTTTAGTTTAAACTAAACGAAAATTCTTAGTAATGTTTAAATGTTATTTTTTGTTAAATTAAACTAAGTCTTATTTTTCTCTTAATGAGGGCAATTTGGGGGGCAATTGTCCAAGGGGGAAATTGTCCAAGGGGGAAATTGTCCAAGGGGGCAATTGTCGGGGGGCAATTGTCGGGGAGCAATTATCCGGGGGCAGTTGTCTCTGGGGCAGTTGTCTCTGGGGCAGTTGTCCGGGGGCAGTATGTCTATAGTTTTTGCGATGGAAGTGCAACAGCTGCTGTTGCAGAATACCGTCGACGGTTTCCGAACCGCAGAATTCCGGATCGAAGAGTGTTTACCAGGGTTTTCAACACATTGCGCGAGATTGGTATACTTCCCAGCGCTCATGTTTCATCTGAACGTGAAGGTCAACAAGATGTGGATGAAGTGGAAAACATTCTTCAGTTGGTAGAGCGTAGTCCTACTACTAGCTCACGAAGAATTTCTACACGTCTCGGTGTACCACACACAAGAATATGGCGAACATTACGTGAGGAAGGCTTACATCCATATCATGTACAGCGTGTACAACACCTTCAACCAGGAGACGCTGCCATGCGACTGGAATTTTGTCATTGGGTAAATGCTAATCGCCGATTGCTTCGATTAATACTGTTCACCGATGAAGCTACTTTCACCCGTGACGGTATCAACAACACTCGTAACTCTCATCGGTGGTCAGACGAAAATCCAAATGCCACTGTGGAAACAAATTTTCAACATCGCTTCTCTGCCAATGTGTGGTGCGGTATCATCGATGATCAGCTGATTGGCCCTGTTACTTTAGAGAATCGTCTTACAGGACAAAGTTACCTAGAATTTCTGCAAAATGAATGAATTGCCAGGACTATTGGAGGATGTTCCTTTGGCTACACGCGCTGGTATGTATATTCAGCATGACGGAGCTCCTCCACATTCTACCCGTCTGGTGATGCAATACCTAAATCAAACTTTCCCTGGTCGATAGATCGGCCGAGGTGGTCCCATTCAATGGCCTCCAAGGTCTCCAGACCTCTCTCTGTTAGATTATTGTTTGTGGGGGTGGATGAAAAGTCAAGTTTACAAAAGAAAGGTGGATACACGAGACGAATTGCTCGGCGCATTTTGGATGCTGCTGCCCGCATAAAGGAACGTCAAGATCAACTGAGACGAACAACACGCGATCTTCTCACACGAGTTGCAAAGTGCATTGAGGTTGACGGTGAGATTTTCGAAAACGTATTGTAAACTGTAACAAATTTGTCATTTCTGTATCTGATACCATTCAAAATGCCAATGTTTAAATATTAAATGTTAGAAACAGTAATTGGTTTCTCTTTCTTGATTACCATTAACAATGCTTTTGTATTTGTAGATTCAAACAGCTCTATCTCCGTAACCATTCAGAACTAGACACATGTTCATATGAATTTTTTTTCTCACAATGACCGATACTATCACCTCCCGAAGTATTGACCTTTCTTCCTGAAACACCCTATATATATATATATATATATATATATATATATATATATATATATATATATATATATATATATATATATATACAGGGTGGGCGGAAAGTAGCTCCCTAATTTAAATTACATATAAATTATGTATAAATTGTGATTGTATTGTTATATTGTTATGGTGTGTTCTCTAAAGTGGTACAATTGTAACGGTAATCTTTTTTTCTCGAAAGTGTTCTCTTTGTGTTCTCTAAAGTGGTACAATTGTAACGTTCATTTTTTTTTTTCATTTCAGATTGAAGGGTAACATGGCTGAGCGTTTAACACTGCAGGAGCGTGCCCAGTTGGCGGCACGGTACGAAGTTTGGCAATCTGTCGTTCGAGTTCAAAGATGGTGGCGGGCCAGTCACGGACCACGTGCCCAAGTGGACCCGAAAACAATCAAGAACTGCCACTCGAAGCTCATGACCACGGGGTCTGTGGCAGATGTTCGAAGATGTGGTCGCCCTTCGACATCCAGGGCCCAGGAGACAGTGCAGGCAGTTCAGGAAATGTTCGCACGGAGTCCACGAAAGTCAACTCGCCAGGCAGCTCGGGAAAGTGGACTCTCCCGCTACTCAGTGCGAACTGTGCTGAAGAAGGAGCTGAACTGGCGTGCGTGGAAGCCGCATTACTGCCAATCTCTCTCGGACGAGGACTGCGACATTCGCATGGAGTTCGGGGAAATCATGCTGGCTTGGCATGAAGACTGGCCCCATCTCTTCCGCAACATCCTCTGGAGCGACGAGGCGGTGTTCCACGGGAAGTCATGTCCTCCATCCCGCCGGAGTTCCTGCTAAAGTCAGTGGACGCCATTCCTGGGCGGCTCCAGAAGCTGGTGGAAAGAGTTGGAGCCCACATTGAATTTTAGAGAAAACCTACCATGTATGCCTACCTTTTCATATTATTTCTTCTGAAATAAATGGATAATATACGTATTTTTTTACCAATCCAAAATAGGGAGCTACTTTCCGCCCACCCTGTATATATATATGAGAAAAGTTCAGAATAGAAGGACTTTATGGCCCGTAATTAAGTTTTTGCTTTTGGAAATTTAATTGAAGTGTTTTGCAGTGAAATGGATAAATTACATGGATGCAAAGACTCTGAAGTGTTTTGAAGTGAAGTTCTTTTGGAAATTTAATTGCCATGAAATTAAATTTAGTCCTTTGAATTACACGAACTCTGAAGTGAAATTTTTGCGACATATTAATTAATTCGCGCTTCTAATTGAATATTTCATCGAATGTTAAGTAGAATGATATTCAATAGGTGCGGATCCAAAAATACTTGGTTAGTTTGGCTGTGTGCACTTTTTCATGTTTTAATTGAATTAAGCAAGGCCTTTTGAAGTGAAATGAATTAAGCAAGGACTTATGAAATGTTTTGAATTGAAGTTCTTTTGGAAATTTAAATTATGTGAAATTATTAAATGAAGTGTTTTGAATTAAATGATTTGGTTTTGAATTGAAGTGATTTGCAGTGAAATGGTTAAATTACATGGAAGCAAGGACTCTGAAGTGTTTTGGAAATTTAATTGCTGTGTTTTGAAATTAATGAAGTGCTTTTGGAAATTTAATTGATGTGAACAGAATGATGTGCTAATTCGTTGGGAAATTTAATTACATGGAAGCAGGGACTCTGAAGTGAAATTCTTTTGGATATTTAGTTGATGTGAAGTTATTAAGTAAGGATATTGAAATTAAATTAATTGCTTTTAGAAATTTAAATAAAGTGTTTTGCAGTGAAAAGGATAAATTACATGGATGCAAAGAATCAGAAGTGTTTTGAAGTGAAGTTCTTTTCGAAGTTTAAATTATGTGAAATTATTAAATGAAGTGTTTTGAATTAAATGATTTGCTTTTGAATTGAAGTGTTTTGCAGTGAAATGGTTAAATTACATGGAAGCAAGGCCTCTGAAGTTTTTGGAAATTTAATTGCTGTGTTTTGAAATTAATGAAGTGCTTTTGGAAATTTAATTGATGTGGTTTGATGTGTAATTATTTAGGAAATTTAATTACATGGAATTATTGACTTTGAAATGTTTGAAATGTTTTTGTTCTTTTGGATGGAAACAAGGAATTATATTCTTTTGAATTGATGCAAGGAATTATGTTCTGAATCAAGGTAAATTGACACTTCTCCATTTGGTTTGAAAGAGCAGGGGTGATTTGTATATTAAAATTTAATCAGGATGAAAGAGCATGGGTGATTCAGTTTTCTACTACTGCTACGATAGTTGAAAGAAAAATAAACTTTTAATAACAGGAACCTCCCAGATTGGACCGAAAGGTCTTTGAGGATTCCTCTTGTCCTTGTAACTCCTTGTAACTCTCTCTCTCTCTCCACATCCTCTCTCTCTCTCCATCCTCTCTCTCTCTCTCTCTCTCTCTCTCTCTCTCTCTCTCTCTCTCTCTCTCTCTCTCTCTCCATCCTCTCTCTCTCTCTCTGGTGACTGGAGGGAAGCCAACGTGACCCCTATCTTTAAGAAGGGGGATCACGAAAGTCCAGGGAACTATCGTCCCATTAGTCTCACTTCAGTTGTAGGTAAATTATTAGAAGGGATAATAGCAGATAGGATCGTTGACCATTTGGATTCCTACAAGCTGCTTGGGGACTCCCAACATGGGTTTAGACAGCATAGGTCGTGTCTCACGAACTTGCTCGAGTTTTTCCACGTCATGTTGAGTGAGTACGATAAGAGTAGGGCGATTGATATACTTTATCTCGACTTTCAGAAAGCCTTTGATAAGGTACCTCACCGCCGGCTAATGGCGAAAGTGCGCGAGCTGGGTATCGGTGGGGAAATAGGTAGGTGGATTGAAAACTGGCTGAGGAACAGGCGGCAGAGGGTGGTAATTAAAGGGGCTAGTTCGGGTTGGGCCTCGGTCACTAGTGGGGTTCCTCAGGGTTCCGTTTTGGGGCCGCTGTGGTTTATCATTTACATAAATGATATCGACGGTGGCATCGTCAGTCGGATCGCAAAATTCGCTGATGACACCAAGCTTGGGGCCAATGTTGGGACGCCCGAAGCGATCGAGCAACTGCGTGCGGACCTAGGTAGGATAGGAGAGTGGTCCGAAAAATGGCAAATGCCGTTTAACTTGGGTAAATGCAAAGTGATGCACATTGGCTACGCCAATCCCAAGTCGGACTACTCGATGTTGGGTAGTAATATCGAGGTGACTGATTTAGAAAAGGACTTGAGTGTGCTAATTAGCAGCGATCTTAAGTTTACGAAACAGTGTGTAGAGGTGGAAAAGAAAGCCCAGAAACTATTGGGTTATATCAGGAGGCAATTTCAGTTTCGGAACAAGGAGATTGTGCTCTCACTGTACAATTCCCTTGTTCGGCCGCACCTGGAGTATGCTGTGCAGTTCTGGTCGCCCACCCTCAGGAAAGATATTGAGAGGCTGGAGCGAGTGCAGGCGAGGGCCACAAAGTTAATCCCTTCCGTTAGGCATATGGGCTACAATCGACGGTTACGCGCCCTGAACTTGTTTTCGCTTGAAACTCGGAGGCTGCGCGGTCAACTGATCGAGGTTTTCAAGCTCTTACGCGGGTTCAACGATGTCGATTTTAGAAGTATGTTTAGTTTAAATGATAACCCAACTCGCAACAATGGTTGGAAGTTGGATTTGAAACGGTTTAGGACTAGTGTGTGTGGGAATTACTTTACCTATAAGATCTGTGATACATGGAACAGGCTACCTTCGGAAGTTGTGAACAGTTCCTCTGTGGATCAGTTCAAGAAAAGGGTAGACGAAATCTTGCATACTATTTGAGTGTGTAAAGACATTTAGGACCTCAGTCTGCGGAAATTTCTTTTCCTATAAAATAGTTAATATCTGGAACCAACTTCCCACAGAGGTTGTTTCCAGTCAAAGTGTAAATGTGTTTAAAAATAGGCTAGACAAAGTACTGAATACTCTCATAGTTTAAGACTAAAACATATGATAACTCTGCAGGAGATCGCTTGCACGGTGTCTCTGTGAGCAAGCTAAATATAGAGCTATTTATATATTCTCCACTTTCCTGTAAAATTTCCTTGGCTACTTTTCCAGGGTCAAGGTATTTTCTTCAACCTTTTTCCGTACCTGCCTCTGGCAGGGAGGGAGCGGAGGGTGGGGAGAGAGCCTTCTACTTTTCTATCCAGTTTTCTACTACTGCTAGGATAGTTGAAAGAAAAATAAATTTTACAAAATTTTCCCTGGCACCCGTTTCCATTGGTACCTCCTCGGTATGGGCCGCAAGGCCTTTTGAGGTACTTCTTTTCCTTGTAACTCCTTGAAATTCCCATCCTCTCTCTCTCTCTCTCTCTCTATCCTCTCTCTCTCTCTCTCTCCATCTCTCTCTCTCTCTCTCTCCCATCCTCTCTCTCTCTCTCCCTCCCCATCCTCTCTCTCTCACAGATCAGGGGCCAGGAGAAGTACTTTGCTTCTGCAAACTGGGATGGGAGGAAGGTAAGGTGCTTAGCTGGGCGGGGAACGGCGCACTTAAGGAAGGAGGTAGAGAAGGTGCGCGTGGCTAGTCGGAGGACTGCGATCGTTGTTCACGCTGGTGGCAACGACCTGTTCCTCAAAGGTGGTAGGGTAGGTCTTTCAGAGGGGATCATCACCGAGATCATGTCTCTTGCGGATGATCTAAAACTGAAGACAGACCGGGGAATGTTAATGGGGATTTTACCGCGAATGAATGCCAGTGACCACGCACTCAGTAAGGTCATTGGCATCAACGAGAGGGTGCAAGACTTGTGCGTCCCGCTGGGCGTGAGGTTTATTGACCCCTTCGACACATTTTCAGGTAGGTGGGACCTTTACCAGAGGGATGGTGTCCACCTCAATAACAAGGGTAAAGGTGTGCTAGGCGCGCTGCTCGACCGGCACATATACAGAATGGTGAGGTCGAGTCCGGGGATAGATGATGGAGCCCCACCGGGGAGAGACGATGATGAGCCGGTGGCGGACGTACCTTTAACTGAAGGGTGCGTCCAGGTACAGGTGGGTGACCTTCCTACGTTGGAGGGGGCTCAGGCTCCTGCGGAAGTTGTCCCCTCGTTAGTGAGGGGCTCTTCAACTCCCGACAGCCCTGGCTGTTCGGGAAACGGGTCGTGCTAGGGGGCGGTCAGAATAGGGATGGCCCCCTCGGTGCAATGCTTTTTAATGCTAGGTCGATTAGGAACAAGTTTTGCGAGCTACGGGCGCTCTTAGCATCAGAATACCAGGATATCGTTGCTATCACCGAGTCCTGGATTCATACTGATCGTAGGGACTACGTTGGGGAGTTCGAAATTCCCGGGTATAGAATGTTTCGCAAAGACCGCACCCGTGGGGAGAGGGGTGGGGTACTAATATACGTCAGGGACACGTTGAGTCCGGTTGACTGCCAGTTCCGGTTGGAACGGGAGCTGCTTGGCGTCAATCTGAACGTGGGAGGGACGAACTATAGGTTAATCTTGGTGTACAGACCTCCGCATCTCCTCCTCGAGGAGGATACAGCCCTGTACACCGAACTCAGTAGCCTCCTAGGGGATAGGGTGTGTGTAGTTTTAGGAGACTTCAACTGTCGCGGCATAAAGTGGGAAAACAGGACTGCTGATGCTGAAGGGAGGAGGCTAGTTGACTTTGCTGATGAGAATTTCCTTACTCCGTGGGTCAACGGGCCTACACGAGGCGAAAGCGTTCTGGACTTAGTATTCACGACCGAAGACAACCTCGTCACTGGCCTCACCATTGACGAATCGTTGGGCGGGAGTGATCACAGTCTTATTAGGTTCCGTGTGTGCGTCCCTCGGGTGAAGCGTAGTAACTCGAGAGGCATTAAGCTCGATCTCCGGCGGGCGAACTTTGTTAGCCTCAGGGATAGCGTAGGAGAGATGGGGTTAGAGGTCGGCGGCGATGTTGAGGGAGTGTGGAGTGCATTCCGGGACGAGTTTATGGTGCTGCAGTCTCCTGCCATACCCTCAAAACCGGTCACCCCTGCTTCAACGCAGCCTAAGTGGTTCAATCGTGACATCGCTTCGGCTATCCGAAACAGGAAAGTAGCGTATAGGAGGGCGAAGGCCAATCGTTCCCACGAGAACACTGAAGCATATGTCCGCCTGTGTAGAGAAGTGAAGGCGAAGGTTAGGCTAGCGAAACGTAACGAAGAACTACGGGTGGCAAGCCTCTGCAAGGGGAGTCCTAAGGAGTTCTTCAGTTATGTTAATAGTAGAAAGCCCATTAGAAGCATAATAGGTCCGTTAAAGGATGGAAGCGGCGTTCTGCGGACCTCCGACGCGGACATCGCCAATGTGCTTAATGAGTACTTTGCGGGAGTGTTCACCAGGGAGGACACCCGCATCATCCCCGAGCCAGACGTGAGGCACGAAGGTGCTGGCCTGGATAGTGTTCGATGTACCGCGACAGTCGTTGCCGATAGAATAGACAAACTGAGCGCGTTTAAGGCTCCTGGGCCAGACCAGTTTCTCCCAAGAGTGTTGCAGGAGGTGCGCGACCAGGTGGCTCCCCACCTGGCTACAGTCTTCAACAAATCGTTGGAAACGGGCCAGGTGCCTGGTGACTGGAGGGAAGCCAACGTGACCCCTATCTTTAAGAAAGGGGATCACGAAAGTCCAGGGAACTATCGTCCCATTAGTCTCACTTCAGTTGTAGGTAAATTATTAGAAGGGATAATAGCGGATAGGATCGTTGACCATTGGATTCCTACAAGCTGCTTGGGACTCCCAACATGGGTTTAGACGGCATAGGTCGTGTGTCTCACCAACTTGCTCGAGTTTTCCACGTCATGTTGGTGAGTATGATAAGAGTAGGGCGATTGATATACTTTATCTCGACTTTCAGAAAGCCTTTGATAAGGTACCTCACCGCCGGCTAATGGCGAAAGTGCGCGCGCTGGGTATCGGTGGGGAAATAGGTAGGTGGAGAAAACTGGCTGAGAATAGGCGGCAGAGGGTTGTAATTAAAGGGGCTAGTTCGGGTTGGGCCTCGGTCACTAGTGGGGTTCCTCAGGGTTCCGTTTTGGGGCCGCTGTTGTTTATCATTTACATAAATGATATCGACGGTGGCATCGTCAGTCGGATCGCCAAATTCGCTGATGACACCAAGCTTGGGGCCAATGTTGGGACGCCCGAAGCGATCGAGGAACTGCGTGCGGACCTAGGTAGGATAGGAGAGTGGTCCGAAAAATGGCAAATGCCGTTTAACTTGGGTAAATGCAAAGTGATGCACATTGGCTACGCCAATCCCAAGTCGGACTACTCGATGTTGGGTAGTAATATCGAGGTGACTGATTTAGAAAAGGACTTGGGTGTGCTAATTAGCAGCGACCTTAAGTTTACGAAACAGTGTGTAGAGGTGGAAAAGAAAGCCAGAAACTATTGGGTTATATCAGGAGGCAATTTCAGTTTCGGAACAAGGAGATTGTGCTCTCACTGTACAATTCCCTTGTTCGGCCGCACCTGGAGTATGCTGTGCAGTTCTGGTCGCCCACCCTCAGGAAAGATATTGAGAGGCTGGAGCGAGTGCAGGCGAGGGCCACAAAGTTAATCCCTTCCGTTAGGCATATGGGCTACAATCGACGGTTACGCGCCCTGAACTTGTTTTCGCTTGAAACTCGGAGGCTGCGCGGTCAACTGATCGAGGTTTTCAAGCTCTTACGCGGGTTCAACGATGTCGATTTTAGAAGTATGTTTAGTTTAAATGATAACCCAACTCGCAACAATGGTTGGAAGTTGGATTTGAAACGGTTTAGGACTAGTGTGTGTGGGAATTACTTTACGTATAAGATCTGTGACACATGGAACAGGTTACCTTCGGAAGTTGTGAACAGTTCCTCTGTGGATCAGTTCAAGAAAAGGTTAGACCAAATCTTGCACACTATTTGAGTGTGTACAAAATTTTCCCTGGCACCCGTTGCCATTGGTACCTCCTCGGTATGGGCCGCAAGGCCTTTTGAGGTACTTCTTTTCCTTGTAACTCCTTGTAACTCTCTCTCTCTCTCTCTCTCTCTCTCTCTCTCTCTCTCTCTCTCTCTCTCTCTCTCTCTCCCGCTATTCCCCGCAGGGGGTATAAAGGTTATCACATTTCTTCTGGATGTAGTAAACTTTATACTTGGGGTGTGACAGCCTCCGGTCCCGAGTCGTGGGATTCTAGGAACTGGCTGCCAGTTCCTTTAGGTTCTCTCTCTCTTTCGGGAGGGCGGGGAAGTATTTGTACAATCCTGTCCCGTGGGTTACTAGGACCCCATCCCATCCCTACTCTGTCCTTTTAGCTTACTTAAGGATGTTCTCCTCTGACTGAAAAAAAAAAAAAAAAAACTTTTAGTATTAAGTCTTTTTCTCTTCTTTTACTATTAGGACCCTACTGCTACCTCATGCGTGGGAAGAGAGGCTTTGGAACCTCTATAAATAACACCATTTAACGCTCGTAGGTTGTGAGAGACTGGGATGGAGGGGTCCCAGGCGTAGGGGCGCGATGAATGGAGTGTGGCTAGTGCCCCGTTAAGCCCATTCCTAACGCGTAATGGCCTGACCAGCCCCCTGCGACCGTTCTTTGGTGACCAATTGATGGTGCTTGGCTGTACTGCTCTGAGGTGAGAGAGCTTTACTGCCCAGCTGGCTGCCAGGCCAGCGTAAAGTCTCGGGCGTAGCTCTGGGTCTGGTGGGATATCCCTTGAACACTGGATTCTAAGAGTCTGGCCGCTTGTGAGTGACTAGTAAGACTTAGTAAGGGGCTGCATCTCGCTGTCGCTCCTGGCGGAAAATCCGTGACGCCTGCGTCGCGAGTGTTTGTCAGTTGGTAGCTGCGACACGTTTGGGACTGTCCGGCCCTGGGGAGACCTTTGGTCGGTGCGCAGCAGCGAGAGGTGTAGTCTTCTGGAAGGGATGAACGTCACTTGCAAATAGGTGGATGCGTCTACGCGCGGGATGAATTCACCCCCCCCCCTTTTTTATATACTGGTCAGAACGTTTTTGATAGTTTTCATTGCTAGAACGCTTTATCTTATTCAGAGTATTCAGAAAAAAAAAAGAGAAAATATGGCAGGGCCAGCTAAATTGAAAGCAGAATGCTTTAAATGTAAAGTTAATCATTGGTGCGTTGACTTCCCTGAAGGTAGTATCAGCGATATCACATCCCTTAGTGTATGTTTGTTTTGTAAACTTAGAGACAACCACGAAAAGGAAGTTAAAGAGCTAAAGGAATTAGTAAAAAAGCTTGAAGCTAGGGTCGTAGCACTGGAAATCCAACCCAGTGGACAAGATCAAACTAAAAACACACCAGCAGATTTAAACTGTAAGATTAAGCATCTAGAACAAAGCGTGGCACGCTTGGAAAACACGGTGACTATTCGGAAAATAGAACGGAGGAACAAGAATTCAAATTGGTAAAAATAAAAGACCCTCCAAACCAAAACCAAAACATAAGGATTTGGAACCCATTACCATCAAATAAGTTTCACTTACTTGCTGATGAGGAGGATGAATCCTTTTTAATTGGGGATTCTATGGTAAGGATCAAGGGGACTTTTTCGGAGCAAGACGCGTGACCAAGAGAAAACTCCGATGTTTTCCGGGTGCCACAAGCCAGATATTAATAGGGAATTAGGCAAAATTAATATCAAGAATAAGAGTTGCCCTATCATTGTCCATGTTGGTGGCAATGACGTTTTTCTGGGAGGGACAGGAGGGCAGACAGAGTCCATTATAAAAGAATTCAAGAACCTAACTGACAAGGTTAGGGATAGGACAGACATGGGTATGGTCGTAGGAATTCTCCCTCGAATGCGTGCTAGTGACTATACTCTAAGTAAAGCCATTGGCATAAATAAAAGAGTTAAACGCATGTGTGATGAAAAAGGCCTAAAGTTTGTCGATTTTTGGCCTACATTCTACGGAAATGGGGAATACTTTGGTTCGGACGGGATACATTTTAACCAGAAGGGGAAAAAGAAGTATGGTGATTTACTGAACATTAATTTGTATAATCTTTTTAAACTAGGACCCCCCAAACCAGCAATTGATCCTGCTCCCCAAACAGTTAAACCTACTCCCCCAGCAGTTAGTCCCTCCCCCAGCAGTTAGTCCCCCTCCCCCAGCAGTTAGTCCCTCCCCCAGCAGTTAGTCCCCCTCCCAGCAGTTAGTCCCCCTCCCCAGCAGTAGTCCCCTCCCAGCAGTTAGTCCCCTCCCCCAGCAGTTAGTCCCCTCCAACAGCAGTTAGTCCCTCCCCCAGTAGTTAGTTCAACTGCGTCGGGAAACGACTCAGGCCAGTTAGGAAAAACCACAACTTAAAATCACTCAAAACTGTGCTCTTCAATGCTAGGTCAATTAGAAACAAACTAATGGAATTTATAGCGCTTGTCAAAACTGAGAACTTTGATATCATCGGAATAACGGAATCCTGGATTCATTCTGAATCAAGGGATTTTGTAGGAGAATTTGAAATGGTAGGTTACAAAATGTTTCACAAAGATAGGAACGGAAGGGAAGGCGGCGGTGTACTTTTGTATGCTCGGGACTCCCTGCACCCGGTAAACAGTAATATCGTATCTGCTCATGAAATGTTGGGAATTGATCTAAACCTAAATAATAAAGTAGTGCAGCTACTTCTAGTATATAGACCACCTCACTACCCCGTGGATAAGGATATAAACTTGTATAACAAATTAAGCAGAATAGTGAATAATAAGATCAGTGTGATTTTTGGTGATTTTAATTGTGGTAATGTAAATTGGGAAAACAAAACAGCTGATGCTGAGGGCTCAAGACTGTTGGAATTTGCCGATGATAACTTATTAAGTCAATGGGTTGACGGGCCTACTAGGGGTAATAATAAACTAGACCTCATATTCACGAACGAAGATGACCTAGTCTCTAACCTGACTATTGGTGAAAATTTAAGTAACAGCGATCATAATTTGATTAGGTTTGACCTCAGGGTTCCAGTTAATACACGCGAAAAGACTCGTGAAAGACTGGATTTCTCGAGAGCAAATTTTGAAAGCTTCCGAAGTAGTTTAGACACACTTGAAGTTCTAATAAGTGAGGATGTCAATGTCACCTGGAGCTCATATAGGGATCAATTTAGAATATTACAGAACACTTTTATACCCACTAAAATGGTTTCCTTGTCAACAAAGTCACCGAAATGGTTTAACAACGAAATTAGGAGGGCTATTACGGGAAGAAATAGAGCCTACAAACTACTTAAGTCGCATTTCAACCACACTAATTCAGAAAACTATATAAACCTACGTAGGAGGGTTAAGTCCTTAATTAGATCAGCCAAACGTGATGAAGAAGCTAGAGTTGCCTCACTCTGTAAAGTTAACCCTAAAGAATTTTTTGCCCATGTTAATAGCAGAAAGCCAATTAAAAATTCTGTAGGCCCCTTAAAAGATAGAAATGGCGTACTGAAATTCGGTGATAAAGATATAGCTAATACGTTAAACGAGTTCTTCGTTACAGTCTTCACGGAGAAGACACAATAGAAGTGCCAAGTCCTCGGATTACATATGATGGTGACATCCCGTAGAGACCATAAGTTTTACGAGAAATGAGGTACAGCAATTAATTGATAAGATGAATAAATACAAATCACCTGGTCCGACTTATTTCTTCCAAGGGTATTAAAAGAGGTTAGCCACAATGTTGTTGACGACTTAGTAACCATATTCAAACAATCAATCGAGTTAGGGAAAGTTCCAACCGACTGGAAGTTAGCAAATGTAACACCTATCTTTAAAAAGGGTGATAGGGAAAATCCTTGTAATTATCGCCCGATCAGTTTAACATCAGTTGTCGGCAAACTGTTGGAATCCATCATTACAAAACGTATTGTGTATCACCTTGAATCTAACAATCTAATTTTTTATTCTCAACATGGATTTAGGCGACATAGATCCTGTCTGACAAACCTGTTAGAGTTTTTCCATAATATGCATACACTGTACGATGCAAGTAGGGCAATAGATATAGTGTATCTCGACTTTCAAAAAGCCTTTGACAAAGTCCCTCACGCTAGATTGATAGCTAAAGTCAAAGGACTAGGAATCACTGGGCTCGTTTCCAACTGGATTGAGGATTGGTTAAAAGATAGAAAGCAGAGAGTGGTAATAAGTGGAGTGGCTTCGGAGTGGGCGCCCGTCACCAGTGGTGTCCCACAAGGTTCCGTGCTGGGTCCTTTACTTTTTATCATTTATATTAACGATATAGACATCGGGCTTCTAAGTGCAATCTCCAAATTTGCAGACGATACGAAATTAGGAAGTAGTGTAGGTACTGAGGAGGGTGTAAGAACGCTTCAGAACGATCTTGATAGGTTGGGCGAATGGTCTGCAACTTGGCAGATGCCATTCAACTTGGACAAATGTAAGGTAATGCACATAGGTTATAAAAACCCAAAGACTGATTACTCTCTCTTGGGAAGGAACTTGACTGAGACCGATCTAGAGAAAGACTTGGGAGTCTACATCAGCAACGATCTGAAACCGTCGAAGCACTGCGCAGAAGTCGAAAAGAGGGCCTTAAAATTATTAGGTTATATTTAAAGACAGTTCCAGTTACGGAACAAGGAGACTGTAATGTCTCTTTATAATTCTCTAGTCAGACCTCAACTGGAATACTGTGCGCAGTTTTGGTCTCCATCCCTCAGGAAGGATATAGAAAGGTTAGAAAGAGTACAAGCAAGGGCTACAAAATTGATCCCTTCAAAGAGAATGCAAAGCTACCAACGGAGATTGGAGCGCCTAAATCTGTTTAGCTTAGAGACGAGAAGGTTGCGAGGTCAGCTTATTCAAGTCTTTAAGATGCTCAAAGGAATAGACAGGGTAGATTACAGAAACTTATTCTCACTTAATGCCAATCCGACAAGAAATAATGGGTTTAAACTGGAACTAAGGACATTTAGGACCTCTGTCTGCGGAAATTTCTTTTCCTATAAAATAGTTAATATCTGGAACCAACTTCCCTCTGAGGTTGTTTCCAGTCAAAATGTAAATGTGTTTAAAAATAGGCTAGACAAAGTACTGAACACACTCATAGTTTAAGATTAAAACATAGAAAAACTCTGCAGGAGTTCGCTTGCACGGTGTCTCTGTGAGCAAGCTAAATATAGAGATATTTATATATTCTCCACTTTCCTGTAAAATTTCCTTGGCCACTTTTCCAGGGTCAAGGTATTTTCTTCAACCTTTTTCCGTACCTGCCTCTGGCAGGGAGGGAGCGGAGGGTGGGGAGAGAGCCTTCTACTTTTCTATCCAGTTTTCTACTACCGCTAGGATAGTTGAAAGAAAAATAAACTTTTAATAACAGGAACCTCCCAGAGTGGACCAAAAGGCCTTTGAGGCTTCCTCTTGTCCTTGTAACTCCTTGTAACTCCCCCATCCTCTCTCTCTCTCTCTCTCTCCCCATCCTCTCTCTCTCTCTCCGTCACCAGTGGTGTCCCACAGGGTTCCGTTCTGGGTCCTTTACTTTTTATCATCTATATTAACGATATAGACGTCGGGCTTCTAAGTGCAATCTCCAAATTTGCAGACGATACGAAATTAGGAAGTAGTGTAGGTACTGAGGAGGGCGTAAGAACGCTTCAGAACGATCTTGACAGGTTGTGCGAATGGTCTGCTACTTGGCAGATGCCATTCAACTTGGACAAATGTAAGGTAATGCACATAGGTAATAAAAACCCGAAGACCGATTACTCTCTCTTGGGAAGGAACTTGACTGAGACCGATCTAGAGAAAGACTTAGGAGTCTATATCAGCAACGATCTGAAACCGTCGAAGCACTGTGCAGAAGTCGAAAAGAGGGCCTTAAAATTATTAGGTTATATTAAAAGACAGTTCCAGTTTCGGAACAAGGAGACTGTAATGTCTCTTTATAATTCTCTAGTCAGACCTCAACTGGAATACTGTGCGCAGTTTTGATCTCCATCCCTCAGGAAGGACATGGAAAGGTTAGAAAGAGTACAAGCAAGGGCTACAAAATTGATCTCTTCAATGAGAATGCAAAGCTACCAACGGAGATTGGAGCGCCTAAATCTGTTGTGCTTAGAGACGAGGAGGTTGCGGGGTCAGCTTAGTCAAGTCTTCAAGATGCTCAAAGGAATAGACAGGGTAGATTACAAAAACTTATTCTCACTTACTGCCAATCCGACAAGAAATAATGGGTTTAAACTGGAACTAAAGACATTTAGGACCTCTGTCTGCGGAAATTTCTTTTCCTATACAATAGTTAATATCTGAAATCAACTTCCCTCAGAGGTTGTTTCCAGTCAAAGTGTAAATGTGTTTAAAAATAGGCTAGACAAAGTACTGAATACTCTCATATAGAGGTGGACCGAATATTCGCATTCGCACTCGCATTTGCGAATATTCGCATCATTTTGAACATTCGCATTCGCATTCGCATTTAGATGTGCGAATATGCGAATGCGAATATTTCGTGCTATAAGTAATGCATTAGTTTTTTTTCATTATAATTGTCGCAGAAACGGTTGGTGCGAAAATGAAACTGTTGGATGCTGCCACGTCTGTTTCCCGCAGTGTGTCGCTGTGTGCGTATGAGCGACGTTTTTTTCCTGACTAGCGGCAGATGCAGCTGTAGCTGTCTGAGAGGGGTCGGTGTGCGGGAGCCTGGCGAGTCAGTTACCCACGAGCCTTGGCTGAGTGAGGGTGCGTGCAAGTGTCCGTCTATAACCCTGTGTCACCTTCAATTGCCCCCAATTCATTGTCAGGTGCTTTGTGATGGCGTCCTCCAGTGCCGTTTGGGACTATTTTGAGTTAGTATCAAATGATATTGCTAAGTGTAAGCTTTGTAAAGCCAATTATTCGCGAAAAGGAAGAACGACGTCTGGATTGCGTAATCATCTTAACAGCAAACACCCTGCAGAGTATAAGAATATGAGTAAGACCGAAGAAGAAGCGAAAGAAAGTAGCAAGAAGAGGAAGGCATCTCCAACACCAGCTGCGAGGATGAAGCAAGCTACTCTTGAAATGTGTCTTGAAAAGACAAAATTGTGGGATGTGAACAACGCAAAAACAAAGAGCATGGACAGTAAGATTGCAGAAATGTTAGTAATGGATGATCTTCCATTTTCTCACGTGGAAGATATTGGCTTTGTGCGGCTCATGAAAGAAGCGGCGCCATGTTATCCACTGCGCCAAAGAAAGTATTACAGAGATAAAATTTGTGAGACAATGTATGATTCTGTCAGAAGTACAATTGGAGACAATATCAGCTCCCTCAAACAATCATCGAAACTGTCCTTCACCACCGATGAGTGGTCCGATACACAATCAGGTGTTTCGTTGCTGTCACTGACCAGTCACGCTGTGGACAAAGAATTCAAACGTCAGAGTTTTGTGCTCTGCGCTGAACCCCTCTCTGAACGTCACACAGGGGAATATCTCAGCCAAGTGTTTGACAATTTGTTGGAGAAGTGGAGTCTGTGCGCGGATGATGTTCACTGCGTCATGAGGGATGCAGGTGCTAATATGAAAAAAGCGTTGTTTCTTTCAGGTGTTAACAACACCAACTGTGCCAGTCACCAATTGCACCTTGTTGTCAAAAATTCTCTGTCATCTCAGAAAGCAGTCGTTGAAGTCATCTCAAAATGTAGGTCAATTGCGACACATTTCAATCATTCAACCATGGCCCAAGAAGAGTTTAAGAAAATTCAGGCTAGAATAAATGCTCCACTGCTTTCTGTGATTCATGACGTTCCTACTCGTTGGAATAGTACTCTGCAAATGATGATCAGAATGAAAGCTATCAATGAACCTCTCTGCTTGTATGCCACTGCAACCGGTAAGATCAAACCTTTAACACTTCAAGACAATTCAACTCTCGACAAATGCATTACTCTACTCCAACCATTCGAAGATATCACAAGAAATATCAGCAGCAACTCATCATCAATAGCGGACGTCATTCCTGTCGTGACCACTCTCAAGAAAGTATTGATGTCCTGTTTGTCCACAGCTGAAGAAAGTCATGGGATCAAAGCGATGCGAGAAACAATGTTATCAGAAATAACAAAAAGGTTCGATTCAGCAGAAAACAACGACTTGTACTACATTGCTACATTTTTAGATCCTAGATACAAAGTAAAATTTTTCAGCTCTTCTTTTGTTACGGACAGGGTTAAAGTAGAGGTTGGATTAAAATGTGAAGCACTTAGTAAGGAAAAGACAGATTCTCAATCTCCAGGCCTTCGTGATGAAAAACCGCGCGATAAAAAACCGTCCACGTCTGTCGCCGAAGCTATGAAAGAAATCCTTTCCTCGAGCAGTGACGATGAGTCTGGAGAAAGGATTTCAGAACGATCTTCAAAGAATCTAGACAAGTATCTCAAGGAAAAACGACTGCTAACTGACGAAAATCCTCTGGAATGGTGGAGAGTGCATGCCGAACAATTTTCAGAGTTGTCGCAATTAGCAAGGTGTTTTCTTGCTTGTCCACCATTCAGTGTTGCGAGTGAACGCCTTTTCAGTGGTGCCGGTCTAGTGTACGATACAAAACGCTCCAAACTATCAGCGGAGACAGCGGAAAAACTACTATTCCTAAAATATAATCTACCAATAGTAGAATTCAAGTACGAAAGAGTCAACCAGTGAGTGCCTAAACTATTTCTTTATCAATACCATTATCGGAAGATTGGGAATACTCTTCACAATGAATGAAATGTCTTATTTCTCTTGCCGACTAAACGATGCTCCGTGGCATTTATAAAGAAATAGTCATCCTCTTTCAAGGGTGGAGGTTGGGGAAAGAGGTTGGTGGGATACATTATAAGAGTGGGTCCTCGTCCCGTATCCCGGTAACATAGAAAATTCAATGGAATTTATTCCTATTTAATTTTCTATGGCGAAACTCTTACAAGTTAACATTTAAAATTTTAAATACCTCAATTCTAATGATGAAAAACGAATATATTAATTCTAATAGTAATTTTAGTAAATATTCGCATTCGCATTCGCGAATATTAAAATAAAATATTCACATTCGCAATCGCATTCGCGAATATCACAAATTGACATTCGTTCCACCTCTACTCTCATAGTTTAAGATTAAAACAACAAAACTCTGCAGGAGTTCGCTTGCACGGTGTCTCTGTGAGCAAGCTAAATATAGAGCTATTTATATATTCTCCACTTTCCTGTAAAATTTCCTTGGCTACTTTTCCAGGGTCAAGGTATTTTCTTCAACCTTTTTCCGTACCTGCCTCTGGCAGGGAGGGAGCGGAGGGTGGGGAGAGAGCCTTCTACTTTTCTATCCAGTTTTCTACTACTGCTAGGATAGTTGAAAGAAAAATAAACTTTTAATAACAGGAACCTCCCAGAGTGGACCGAAAGGTCTTTGAGGCTTCCTCTTGTCCTTGTAACTTGTAACTCTCTCTCTCTCTCTCTCTCTCTCTCTCTCTCTCTCTCTCTCCCCATCCTCTCTTTCTCTCTTTCTCCCTCCCCATCCTCTCTCTCTCTCTCTCTCTCTCTCTCTCTCTCCATCCTCTTTCTCTCTCTCTCTCTCCATCCGCTCTCTCTCTCTCTCTCTCTCTCTCTCTCTCTCTCTCTCCATCCTCTCTCTCTCTCTCTCTCTCTCTCTCTCTCTCTCTCTCCATCCTCTCTCTCTCTCTCTCTCTCTCTCTCTCCATCCGCTCTCTCCCTTGTTCGGCCGCACCTGGAGTATGCTGTGCAGTTCTGGTCGCCCACCCTCAGGAAAGATATTGAGAGGCTGGAGCGAGTGCAGGCGAGGGCCACAAAGTTAATCCCTTCCGTTAGGCATATGGGCTACAATCGACGGTTACGCGCCCTGAACTTGTTTTCGCTTGAAACTCGGAGGCTGCGCGGTCAACTGATCGAGGTTTTCAAGCTCTTACGCGGGTTCAACGATGTCGATTTTAGAAGTATGTTTAGTTTAAATGATAACCCAACTCGCAACAATGGTTGGAAGTTGGATTTGAAACGGTTTAGGACTAGTGTGTGTGGGAATTACTTTACCTATAAGATCTGTGACACATGGAACAGGTTACCTTCGGAAGTTGTGAACAGTTCCTCTGTGGATCAGTTCAAGAAAAGGGTAGACGAAATCGTGCACACTATTTGTGTGTATAAAGACATTTAGGACCTCAGTCTGCGGAAATTTCTTTTCCTATAAAATAGTTAATATCTGGAACCAACTTCCCTCAGAGGTTGTTTCCAGTCAGTGTAAATCTGTTTAAAAATAGGCTAGACAAAGTACTGAACACACTCATAGTTTAAGATTAAAACCTCAGAAAACTCTGCAGGAGTTCGCTTGCTCGGTGTCTCTGTGAGCAAGCTAAATATAGAGCTATTTATATATTCTCCACTTTCCTGTAAAATTTCCTTGGCTACTTTTCGAGGGTCAACGTATTTTCTTGAACCTTTTTCCGTACCTGCCTCTGGCAGGGAGGGTGGGGAGAGAGCCTTCTACTTTTCTATCCAGTTTTCTACTACTGCTAGGATAGTTGAAAGAAAAATAAACTTTCACAATTTTCCCTGGCACCCGTTGCCATTAGTACCTCCTCGGTATGGGCCGCAAGGCCTTTTGAGGTACTTCTTTTCCTTGTAACTCTCTCTCTCTCCCCATCCTCTCTCTCTCTCTCTCTCCGCAGGGGGTATAAAGGTTATGACATTTTTTCTGGATGTTGTAAACTTTATACTTGGGGTGTGACAGCCCTCCGGTCCCGAGTCGTGGGATTCTAGAGAAATTGGCTGCCAGTTTCTTTAGGTTCTCTCTCTCTTTCGGGAGGGCGGGTAAAGTATGTTGTACAATCCTGTCCCGTGGGTTACTAGGACCCAATCCCATCCCTACTCTGTCCTTTTAGCTTACTTTAAGGATGTTCTCCTCTGACTGAAAAAAAAAAAAAAAAAAAACTTTTCTTTTAGTATAAAGTATTTTTCCACCAGCAGGCAGTCACCCACCCCCAGCAGGTAGTCACCCTCCCCCAGCAGGTAGTCACCCTCCCCCAGCAGTTAGCCACCCTCCCCCAGCAGGTAGTCACCCTCCCCCAGCAGGTAGTCACCCTCCCCCAGCAGGTAGTGACTCTCCTTCCACGTTGGAGGGGACTCAGGCTCCTGCGGAGATTGTCCCCTCGTTAGTGAGGGGCTCTTCAACTCCCGACAGCCCTGGCTGTTCGGGAAACGGGTCGTGCTAGGGGGCGGTCAGAATAGGGGAGGCTCCCTCCGTGCAATGCTTTTTAATGCTAGGTCGATCAGGAACAAGTTTGGCGAGCTACGGACGCTCTTAGCATCAGAATACCAGGATATCGTTGCTATCACCGAGTCCTGGATTCATACTGATCGTAGGGACTACGTTGGGGAGTTCGAAATTCCCGGGTATAGAATGTTTCGCAAAGACCGCACCCGTGGGGAGAGGGGTGGGGTACTAATATACGTCAGGGACACGTTGAGTCCGGTTGACTGCCAATTCCGGTTGGAACGGGAGCTGCTTGGCGTCGATCTGAACGTGGGAGGGACGAACTATAGGTTAATCTTGGTGTACAGACCTCCGCATCTCCTCCTCGAGGAGGATACAGCCCTGTACACCGAACTCAGTAGCCTGCTAGGGGATAGGGTGTGTGTAGTTTTAGGAGACTTCAACTGTCGCGGCATAAAGTGGGAAAACAGGACTGCCGATGCTGAAGGGAGGAGGCTAGTTGACTTTGCTGATGAGAACTTCCTCACTCAGTGGGTCAACGAGCCTACACGAGGCAAAAGCGTTCTAGACTTAGTATTCACGACCGAAGACAACCTCGTCACTGGCCTCACCATTGACGAATCATTGGGCGGGAGTGATCACCATCTTATTAGGTTTCGTGTGTGCGTCCCTCGGGTGAAACGTAGTAACTCGAGAGGCAGTAAGCTCGATCTCCGGCGGGCGAACTTTGTTAGCCTCAGGGATAGCGTAGGAGAGATGGGGTTAGAGGTTGGCGGTGATGTTGAGGGAGTGTGGAGTGCATTCCGGGACGAGTTCATGGTGCTGCAGTCTACTGCCATACCCTCAAAACCGGTCACCCCTGCTTCAACGCAGCCTAAGTGGTTCATTCGTGACATCGCTTCGGCTATCCGAAATAGGAAAGTAGCGTATAGGAGGGCAAAGGCCAATCGTTCCCACGAGAACACTGAAGCGTATGTCCGCCTGTGTAGGGAAGTGAAGGCGAAGGTTAGGCTAGCGAAACGTAACGAAGAACTACGGGTGGCAAGCCTCTGCAAGGGGAGGATACCCGCGTCATCCCCGAGCCAGGCGTGAGGCACGAAGGTACTGGCCTGGATAGTGTTCGATGTACCGCGACAGTCGTTGCCTCTAGAATAGACAAACTGAGCGCGTTTAAGGCTCCTGGGCCAGACCAGTTTCTCCCCAGAGTGTTGCGAGAAGTGCGCGACCAGGTGGCTCCCCACCTGGCTACAGTCTTCAACAAATCGTTGGAGATGGGCCAGGTGCCTGGTGACTGGAGGGAAGCCAACGTGACCCCTATCTTTAAGAAAGGGGATCACGAAAGTCCAGGGAACTATCGTCCCATTAGTCTCACTTCAGTTGTAGGTAAATTATTAGAAGGGATAATAGCTGATAGGATCGTTGACCATTTGGATTCCTACAAGCTGCTTGGGGACTCCCAACATGGGTTTAGACGGCATAGGTCGTGTCTCACCAACTTGCTCGAGTTTTTCCACGTCATGTTGAGTGAGTACGATAAGAGTAGGGCGATTGATATACTTTATCTCGACTTTCAGAAAGCCTTTGATAAGGTACCTCACCGCCGGCTAATGGCGAAAGTGCGCGCGCTGGGTATCGGTGGGGAAATAGGTAGGTGGATTGAAAACTGGCTGAGGAATAGGCGGCAGAGGGTGGTAATTAAAGGGGCTAGTTCGGGTTGGGCCTCGGTCACTAGTGGGGTTCCTCAGGGTTCCGTTTTGGGGCCGCTGTTGTTTATCATTTACATAAATGATATCGACGGTGGCATCGTCAGTCGGATCGCCAAATTCGCTGATGACACCAAGCTTGGGGCCAATGTTGGGACGCCCGAAGCGATCGAGGAACTGCGTGCGGACCTAGGTAGGATAGGAGAGTGGTCCGAAAAATGGCAAATGCCGTTTAACTTGGGTAAATGCAAAGTGATGCACATTGGCTACGCCAATCCCAAGTCGGACTACTCGATGTTGGGTAATATCGAGGTGACTGATTTAGAAAAGGACTTGGGTGTGCTAATTAGCAGCGACCTTAAGTTTACGAAACAGTGTGTAGAGGTGGAAAAGAAAGCCCAGAAACTATTGGGTTATATCAGGAGGCAATTTCAGTTTCGGAACAAGGAGATTGTGCTCTCACTGTACAATTCCCTTGTTCGGCCGCACCTGGAGTATGCTGTGCAGTTCTGGTCGCCCACCCTCAGGAAAGATATTGAGAGGCTGGAGCGAGTGCAGGCGAGGGCCACAAAGTTAATCCCTTCCGTTAGGCATATGGGCTACAATCGACGGTTACGCGCCCTGAACTTGTTTTCGCTTGAAACTCGGAGGCTGCGCGGTCAACTGATCGAGGTTTTCAAGCTCTTACGCGGGTTGAACGATGTCGATTTTAGAAGTATGTTTAGTTTAAATGATAACCCAACTCGCAACAATGGTTGGAAGTTGGATTTGAAACGGTTTAGGACTAGTGTGTGAGGGAATTACTTTACGTATAAGATCTGTGACACATGGAACAGGTTCCCTTCAGAAGTTGTGAACAGTTCCTCTGTGGATCAATTCAAGAAAAGGTTAGACCAAATCTTGCACACTATTTGAGTGTGTACAAAATTTTCCCTGGCACCCGTTGCCATTGGCACCTCTTCGGTATGGGCCGCAAGGCCTTTTGAGGTGCTTCTTTTTCTTGTAACTCCTTGTAACTCTCCTCTCTCTCATCTCTCTCTCTCTCTCTCTCTCTCTCTCTCTCTCTCTCTCTCTCTCATCCTCTCTCTCTCTCAGAAAGCCTTTGATGAGGTATCTCACCGCCGGCTAATGGTCAAAGTGCGCGCGCTGGGTATCGGTGGGGTGTAGGTAGGTGGATTGAAAACTGACTGAAGAATAGGCGGCAGAGGGTTGTAATTAAAGGGGTTAGTTCGGGTTTGGCCTCGGTCACTAGTGGGGTTCCTCAGGGTTCCGTTTTGGGGCCACTGTTGTTTATCATTTACATAAATGATATCGACGGTGGCATTGTCAGTCGGATCGCCAAATTCGCTGATTACACCAAGCTTGGGGCCAATGTTGGGACGTCCGAAACGATCGAGGAACTGCGTGCGGACCTAGGTAGGATAGGAGAGTCGTCCGAAAAATGGCAAATGCCCTTTAACTTGGCTAAATGCAAAGTATGTTGGGGAGTAATATCGAGGCGACTGATTTGGAAAAGGACTTGGGTGTGCTAATTAGCAGCGACCTTAAATTTACTAAACAGTGCGTAGAGGTTGAAAAGAAAGCCCAGACGTTGTTAGGTTATATCAGGAGGCAATTTCAGTTTCGGAACAAGGAGATTGTGCTCTCTCTGTACAATTCCCTGGTTCGGCCGCACCTGGAATATGCTCTGCAGTTTTGGTCGCCCACCCTCAGGAAAGATATTGAGAGGCTGGAGCGAGTGCAGGAGAGGGCCACAAAGTTAATCCCTTCCGTTAGGCATATGGGCTACAATCGACTGTTACGCGCCCTGAACTTGTTTCCGCTGGAAACTCGGAGGCTTCGCGGTCAACTGATCGAGGTTTTCAAGTTCTTACGAGGGTTCAACGATGTCGATTTTAGAAGCATGTTTAGTTTAAATGATAACCCAACTCGCAACAATGGTTGGAAGTTGGATTTGAAGCGGTTTAGGACTAGTGTGTGTGGGAATTACTTTACGTATAAGATCTGTGACACGTGGAACAGGTTAAATTCAGAAGTTGTGAACAGTTCCTCCGTGGATCAGTTCAAGAAAAGGTTAGACCAAATCTTGCACACTATTTGAGGGTGTAGAAAATTTTCCCTGGCATCCGTTGCCATTGCTACCTCCTCGGTATGGGCCACAAGGCCTTTTGAGGTACTTCTTTTCCTTGTAACTCCTTGTATCTCTCTCTCTCTCTCATCACACCGCATGGCAATGTATCCATATAACGTTAATAATAAACCGAAAACTCGAGAAAATATACTCTCTGCCTTCCGCTCTATCCCAAATCCTTTTCTCTTAGTAACTCTTAATACAAACTAATCTATCATATTTTGCTACTTTTTTAACTCTGGTAGGATTCAATTCCATTCCTATAGTGTAAGGACTTAAATTCATGTGTGTATTATGCCATATATGATGTTCGTAATAAATAATCATTTTAAATAGTTGGAGTGTTCAAGGTCATCTGTGGTAATCTATAGACTACCCCTCAAGCCCACTCTCAACACTTAGATTCCCCTAAGACACAGGCATCTTCAAGTAACATGAGCGTAGAGATCTAAGGTGTTAGATTCCATATTATATAATTTATGTGCTAGGTTAAGAACTCTGGCATTGAAGGACAGTAAAAGCGATAATAGGTTTAATGATGAAGGAAGTGGAATGAGGATGGAGGTAAGCGTGCTATGTAGAAGGAAACGAGGTTTTGGGTGGGGAATTACGAAGGGAGGAGGAAAGGGAGCCAGAGATTATTAATCTAATTCTGCCACGCGTTTCTCCTGATATGAATCCGATTGAAAACCTTTGGGCAATAATGATTAACGATATGGGAGCAACGCAATGAAAGAACATTTGAAGCACTTTAGCTCACACGAGGAATAGTTGGGAGAGCTTACGTCGAACACCAAACATTCCTACAATCTGGCCTCTTCTATGCCGCAACGATTGCAAGAAATTATTGATGCTGGAGGAAGCTATACGAAATACTGATGTTAAAGCCATGACGTAAATGTGTATCGAATATATATTATAGTTAATATAGAATTTTATTATATTTTTATGTTTGACATCTATAAAAAGTATATATTGTGACCATGAAAGAACTTTACTTATCCTTAGTTAGAATCTTTTCTTGCAATGTTACGCTCGTGAGATGATATATATATGCATTGTTGAAACAAACTATGATAGGTAATAGTTTCAGGAAAAAAAAAAAACTGGCAACATCGAGGCCATCCATTGTTTATGGAATTGTCATATGATATGCTACCAATAAACTCTTATATACTACTATATATAGTATACTATATTACGTAATAATTACGATGAACAAATCAAATGCAAATTTCTCTGATTCACGGACACCAGTCTTGCTTTAGACTAATGACTTTCATAAGATGGAATAGGTTACCACTTAAAACAATGGATAAACTATCTATTAGTGAGACGACCGTGATCTCCTCGAAATGCGAGCGCGTGAGAGGTTCAGTGAGGAATTTGATCCTTAGATTCTTCACATAGGATATGTATCACAAACAACAATATTGACAACAATTCCCAACAATTACTTAATATGAATCATTGCATTTGAGCAAATAATTTAGACCTGCGTCAAAATAACTTAGGTATCATGCCATGATTTGGGATATTTGCTGAATTAGTCGTTCTCTATAGTCTACAGTATACAGTGAGACGGTATAATGTAATGCCCAGCTAATATTATGATGACTAGGATTGCTCCATAACCATCCCAACATCCCGAAACTTGGTCATTCTGCTTCTTAATCATTTGTATTTTAAACACTAAAATGTAGCAGAAGTGACGTAATAATGGACGTCATTGATGGGGTTAGAGCAATTATGTCCACCAATCCGAACACACCTCCGCTGCCATAAGGACCGCCCATTTTATACCTATCAGACTAGCTTGGGACGAGACAGAGGATCGAGACTTATTGTAAGCACTGTACATGGTATTTAATCATATCAATTGGCTGGCTTCTAAAGCGGATTTCTGAACCAGATTATATGCATTAATTAAATAAATATTGCTATCTGGCAACTCAACCTGAACAAGCCATTTACGTCATTTACGCCATCTAAGTGCCAACTGGCAACTCAGCCAGATACGCCAACTGGCGGATTAAGCCAGAATATATGCTTTAATTAAATAAATAGCGCAAACTGGCAACTCAGCCTTCTAAGCCAACTGGTTGATGATGTCTGGCGGCACTGGCTGATTAAGCCAAGTGGCGGATTAGTAACATATTAAGATAAACGGCCGCTCGGCTGAAGTCTTAATATGCGCTTGGCTCCTGCCAGGGGAACACCTCTCCTCTCTCTTAGGTTAGGTCTCCCCAGCGGGGTTCATTGCAGCTTGGGGGATAACTCCGCCTCCAAGTTGCATAGCCCCTTGTTGCTCTTGCAACAAGGGGGGGTTGGCACTATGGGGTGGCTTGCAACAAAAGGGGTTGGGGTTGGAACTATGGGGTGCCTTGCAACAAAGTGGGTGGAGTTGGCACTATGGGGTGCCTTGCCACAAAGGGGGGTGGGGTTGGTACTATGGGGGATGGGGGTTGTCACTCTTGTAACATCTTGCAACATTTGCAATTGCATTGCACTCTACCATTTTGCTCCCATACCCCTTTTGTTGGAGAGAGTATTTCCTGCAGTTTTCATCGAGTAATTTGGTTTATGTATGAAATCATTGGGAAGCCTTGTATTATGATTAGGGTTGGTCTGATGGGGGGGTCAGGGGTAATTGCTCTGTGAATTGCCGAATTATAGTTTCTGTTATTAGCAACTTTGTACATACTGATACCGATAGTAAGTTTATACAAGTCATTTAGTGTAAGTGTGGATGAATAAATGAGTAATACAGTGTAAGTAGGGCACTTTTGGAAATTGTTTTTTTAGTTTGAATATTATGTAGAGAAATCTAGATATTTTTTATTTCATATGTTGTGCGTGGCTTTTGAATTTTAATTTTTCATCTAACTTGATGCCAAGAACTTTCACTTCATTTACTTTTGCAAGAGGAGTGTTTTGAATTTATTAATGGTGCGTGCACGATTGCAGGTTTTTTAGTTACGATCATATATGATGATTTTATTGAGCTTAGTAAAAGCTTATTTGCACACATCCATTTATGGACATGATCTAATTAATTGCCTGTTCACTTCAGTAGTATAGCCTCAAAAGGGGAGAGTGCAAGAATGTTGCAAGTTATTATGTAATGTTGCAAAGGGGATGGGGGTTGTTGCAAAGGGGGTGGGGGTGTTGCCAAAAAAATTACCAAAAAAATTTAAAAAAGGAAAAAAAAGAGTACTGGCCTTTGTTGCCAACCGGGATTGCAAGGGACATGCAACTTGGAGGCGGAGTTCTCCCCCAAGCTATTCCCCCCAAAGGGCCAGAAAGGAGAGAAAGGAGGAGAGGTGTTCACCTGGCAGGAGCCAAGTGCATATTAAGACTTCAGCCGAGTAGGCGTTGTTTTATAGGCTCCTAATCAACCAGTTGGCTGAATCAGTCAGTTGGCTGAGCCAAGGGGGGAGGGGTACACCTGAAGGAGAGAGAGAGAGAGAGTAGTTGCCTTTGATTGCAAGGCATGCAACTTGGAGGCGGAGTTCTCCCCAAGTTATTTTCGTTTACCTAACCTAAGAGGCCTCTAAGGGTTTTTCCCAAAGGGCCAGAAAGAGAAGGACCAGAGGTCCTTGCTCGGCTGGGAGCCGAGCTTGAATGACTAAGTCAGTCGTCTCTCGGCCTTTTATAAACCTCTATTCTGGCTGAGTTGCCAGATAGCGCCATGTATTCAGTTGCTGAGTTGCCAGATCACGCCGTGTATTCAGTTGCTGAGTTGCCAGATCGCACCATGTATGCAGTTGCTGAGTTGCCAGATCATGCCATGTATTCGGGTGCTGAGGTGCCAGATCGCACCATGTATTCCAGATAGCGCCATGTATTCCAGATAACAAAAACCATATATTAATCATCCATTTAAATAGTGTACCACAATTTATATGACGGTAGATGAATCCAATAAATTCTGTTTATTAAATAAATAATTTTTACACACTTAATTTTTATAGATATATGATGTATATAGTGTTTTACAATAGATGTACGTATATAGTGTTTAACGATTAGAAACAAATATAACATTAACTTGAACTTCATTAAACTTGAAGTTAAACTTTTCGGAGACGAAACAAATAACGTAGTTAGCCTACACATAATTCAACCAACCATAGAAAACAGAATTATAGAAAAACAATTAGGTTTTTATGGATAACTAGTTTATCTTGACATAAGTTTACTATAATTATATATATACAGTCTTTTAAATATCTTGTGATATGTATATATATATATATATAATTTTTTCTTTATTTAAAACAAGTTTGAATGTATTTACTTTGCAAACAACATGAGCAAAATTAAACGATAAATATTTTATAATTTTTTAAGATAGATAAATAGATATATATAGTGTTTCACTATAGATGTATAGATGTATAGTGTTTTACAATAGATGTATATAGTGTTTAACGATTAGAAACAAATATAACATTAACTTGAACTTCATTAAACTTGAAGTTAAACTTTTCGGAGACGAAACAAATAACGTAGTTAGCCTACACATAATTCAACCAACCATAGAAAACAGAATTATAGAAAAACAATTAGGTTTTTATGGGTAACTAGTTTATCTTGACATAAGTTTACTATAATTATATATATATATACATTCTTTTAAACATCTTATGATAGGTATATGTAAATATATATATATATATATTATTTATTTTCATATTATAACATTTAATTTTATTTTAGTGTTTATTTATGCAGTGTTTAGTTAGCCTCTTCATTTAAACTATAACATTTATAGTGCTGCAGTTAAACCACCCTTAAAATGGCAGAGTTTGTGCAGAATTGGAAAGGTTTTCACTCCGCCTTAGACCCACAGTTTAACGTGGAAACTGAATGCTTTTTTAAAAATATAATTAGGCTATATTTATAATTTCTTTATTATAAAATAAGTTAACAATTGAAATTATGTTAACACAAGAATTTGTGAAAACAATACTAATAACTTGTAAGTAAAAATAAAAATATAATATAAGGGACTACCATAGAAATGCGATTGTGCATATAAAAGGGGATATTTTTCAGTTGGGAGTAACAGTAGCTATTTTCGCGTCAGTGAATAATCATTCCTCCACCATGGACCTGTACGTCTCCCCAGATTTGTATGAAGAAAGTGATACTGCAGCATTAACGGCAATTAGTCTTTTTAATGCGATTGACCGTGATGAATTATTCCCAACGCAAACCGTAGAAGATATTTGCAGTGACGCTCCTTACAATCCGACGGAAGGGACTACCATAGAAATGTAAGTGTCTATAATTCGATTTATATATATGGAGAGTTGTAGTATCTCGTCAAATAGATACTCGGCAAAATTTTTTTATGGCAATCAATGTTATTTGGTTTTACTTCTTACCCCATTATGCTAAAATCGAAATTTTTTATGGCAATCAATGTTATTCCTCTTAAATGAACCAAAGATAACTTCACATAATGGGGATCTGTCTGAATACTCTGTATATGTTTTAAAAGAATGAACATTATTCCTTTAAGGTCCGATGAGGATTTGACACGTGTTATACAATCTTTTGAAGAATTTCGTGTCATGAATACGGAGGATATACTACCATAGAAATGCGATTGTGCATATAAAAGGGGATATTTTTCAGTTGGGAGTAACAGTAGCTATTTTCGCGTCAGTGAATAATCATTCCTCCACCATGGACCTGTACGTCTCCCCAGATTTGTATGAAGAAAGTGATACTGCAGCATTAACGGCAATTAGTCTTTTTAATGCGATTGACCGTGATGAATTATTCCCAACGCAAACCGTAGAAGATATTTGCAGTGACGCTCCTTACAATCCGACGCAAGGGACTACCATAGAAATGTAAGTGTCTATAATTCGATTTATATATATGGAGAGTTGTAGTATCTCGTCAAATAGATACTCGGCAAAAATTTTTTATGGCAATCAATGTTATTTGGTTTTACTTCTTACCCCATTATGCTAAAATCGAAATTTTTTATGGCAATCAATGTTATTCCTCTTAAATGAACCAAAGATAACTTCACATAATGGGGATCCGTCTGAATACTCTGTATATGTTTTAAAAGAATGAACATTATTCCTTTAAGGTCCGATGAGGATTTGACACGTGTTATACAATCTTTTGAAGAATCTCGTGTCATGAATACGGAGGATATACTGAACAGTCAGCAATGTCACACATCCTCCACCATGGACCTGTACGTCTCCCCAGATTTGCATGAAGAAAGTGATACTGCAGCATTAACGGCAATTAGTCTTTTTAACGCAATTGACCGTGATGAATTATTCCCAACGCAAACCGTAGAAGATATTTGCAGTGACGCTCCTTACAATCCGACGCAAGGGACTACCATAGAAATGTAAGTGTCTATAATTCGATTTACATATATATATGGATGGGCTGTAGTATCTCGTCAAATAGATACTCGCCAAAAAATTTTGTCAAGGGATCTGTCTGTATACTCTGTATATGTTTTAAAAGAATGAACATTATTCCTTTAAGGTCCGATGAGGATTTGACACGTGTTATACAATCTTTTGAAGAATCTCGTGTCATGAATACGGAGGATATACTGATCAGTCAACAATGTCACACCGAAATAATGTAAGTGTTTTTCGATCTTTCTGGGATAAGAAGACAATATATTTTCATAAATTTATTAAATGAAAGAAATCAGTACAATAACCAACTACAGAATATACCGTTACAAATATACGAACAAAAACATTATACTATACAACGAGTACGTACAATTGGAAAGCGGATTTTTATCTGTCTGCATACCATTTCATCGTTTCGGCGAGTGTGACACGGGTCAAATAAATTTAAAAAATTTATAAATTCTTTATCATTTGACATATGCATGAGAAATGAGACGCAGTACATTCCGCAAACATTAGTAAAATATCCTTGTATGCGAAATGGGTTCCATACAATTTCGGGAATATGTAACTGAGCGAGAAATTTTACAATAATAGGGTCACTCCAGGGTTGAGTACAGAGTGAATCAAAATAGTACAGGCGCTGTCTATTTTTAAAATAGACAGCGATCCAGTGAATCCCTTCATTACCGATGACATCTGTGTTCACAATAAGACTACCGCATTCTCGCGTACTTGGCAAACTCAATGTTTCATTCTTCGCAAACACGCCGATAAATTTGGAACGTGTGACTCGTCCCATTACTTTCTGAAGTGTATTAGCATCCATTTTAAAAGTCAGTGATAACGCTCCTAAATCTATCTACTTCTATTAGGGCTTGCGATTCGAGATATACTAGTACACTAATAGGAGCGTCTATAGGCTTGGCGAATTCCAGCCGCACTGAGATGTTTCCGCTCTGCTGTGGGGTTAAATGGGTATTTACGCTAGCAGATAAGTCAGGTGTAACGTCAAACGGATAAAGGTTAAATTGATCAATGAATTCTTCCTGCGTTACCCCATTACCAAGCTCATCACAATCACCTGCAATATGGGTCAGATTACTATAGGCTCTGGCACAAAGAGGTAACACAGCGTCCGATGAATAGTCCGTACCCATTGTTCCACCCAAAGCAGTGCCATTAACGTATAGAGTTATATTTTTAAGTCCGAAATTCTCGAATTTAAAGGCACTCTTTTTATATTTTCCATTCACCGAAGCATGGTTCTGCATGCCGATTAATATCCTTTTAGGAAGATTTCCCAGGGCAATGTTTTCTATCTGCTTCGATGCCAACCCTGCAGGAACCGTATATAGTTTGATTTGCACTCTGTTAATAGGATATTTCACTGTAGCGTTTAGTAAATTTTTCTCAATTTCTAGTTGTTTTGGTGAACTTAATTTCACTCGCCGTACGCGGAGGTATGTGTCCATAATGTGAACCACAACGGGCTTTGCACCCTCTTCTTGATCAGCATCCAGATTTAAGCAGATCTCAGGACTCGTGCGGGTGAGCTTTATTTTCATATCCACCCCGTTCACAAGCAACTTCTCCTGGAAAGTGAAATCTGTGTGCAACCGTCCAAAACACTCGTATATTTTCTTTTCAGAATTTTTAAATTTGTCCTTTATACTATTTTCATCTTTAGTTTGATAATATCCCTCCGCACTTAAAAAGGTAGCCTTCGCTTCTTTGGAAAAGTTGAGGACATTTTCCAGATAGGCTCGTAGATGATAGTACCCCGTGCCTGCCGATATGCTGGTCTGATTTAAATATACGTCACACTGGTTGAATATGGAGTGCAGAAAGTTTGTTTCAGGGTATACAGCATATTTGTCATCGCAGACCGTTCCATCAGAATGGGCTATACTTAGCTTAGCGTACATGTGCACACAGCTTGGATCAAAAAAGTAAGGACCTGAGCTGGGTATCACGAATTCTATAGGTGCACTCGGGGAACTAATTGTGTTTAAAGGGTTAATTGTAATAAAGTCACTGTGCTCAATAGAAACTTGGGTTGGAGGTAGCTCAAAAAGGGACAGCTCCGATTTACAGCATTGTGAACTACATGGGTGGATGAAGCGTGCCATGGCGAAATAGTGACTCCTCTCTCGACAAGTGGTAAACAAACTATGATTCATGAGATCAATGTCCTTAGCTTATATCAGTCAAAAAAGTGGTCAACCATAGGTTTCATTCGCTTACAGCACTTCTTTTTTGATAGCCTTTTACGTTTAATACCACGTGACCCCTTCTTCTTCCGGGCAGCCCGCTTCTTCCCGCCACCACGCATTTTTCTCTTTGCATCTTTGATGATTTCGTCCCGTGTACGCTTTAAATGTTTTTTTAGAGCCTCTTTAGGTTTAGCCCGGCCAATATGTCTTCTGCAGTGTTAATACCTGATTGTAGCGCTTTCCTTCCAAGGTATCTGGCACCCCTCTTCAGCAAAGGAACAGTCGTACGTAGTATGGATGAAAAAATGGACCCAAGTCCACTACCGCGCTGGTATCGCACCCCTCGATTGACGGTGAAAGGCTTTCTATCCATTATAACTCAGTGCGGCGAAAGTGTAGCTTCACTGTTAAGCTCCCGTTACCGAATGGGAAGTTTTCACCCTCAATCGTTCTTATATATATTGAGATATTGGTTATTAAATTAGTTGCGACATTCACATAATGGGGTCTGTCATATGTAATACTCAAACTCCTTCCTCTATGGTTGGGGATGTGAGCAATGCGCAGCAGGCGTGCCTGGGTATCCCCAACAAACTGGTGCTCCACTATATTACTGTAAATATAGCACATGTCTGGGGACCTTTCAGCCAATTTCTCCATCTTCAATTGATACATTAATCTGGACAAGTCATGCTGTGTCTCGTGAAATGTGTCTCTTTGGAAGGCTGCGCTATATCGGCCATTGGCTAGAATTTTGAACTTTCTATGGTCTTTAATACGTCTGTTAGTCTTTGATTTTAGGATTAGTGTATGTGCAGGGTTGTTTACGATTTCGTATACTAAATCATTCGTAAGGTTTGAGTTTCTTAAACTTACGTTTAAACCTCTCACAACATCCTCGGCCGAGCCATATTGACCCGGTCCTAGTCTTAGTCCGAGCGATACGCATAGTTTCATCCATAGCTACCCCAGCTTTTTCACACTCGTCAATGTCTCTAAGAATCGTTAAACGGGCTCTTTATGGTCAATATTTAAAAAGATTGTGTCCATCTGAATTTCGCATATCCCCACCTCATGCGAATCACGACCCAATTCAATGTGCCCGTGGAGCTCTGTTACAAAGTTGGCTAGTGTGTTGTTAGGGTGTACAGAGAGGGACGAGGAGGACGGGAGTGTGACATAGAAATGGTTAGGAGCCATGTTGCATACTATTTAAGCTTCATTATTGCATCAGCTTTTATATAGGTGTTGAAGCTTTCTGGGTACCCTAGCCATTTCACCAGGTACATTTTTCTCTTTCCTGAGCCTTTGCTTCCTAAAATTTTCTCAATTTTAAACACATTTTTTCCTAAATTAAACGCAACTTTCTGCAACTCCTCGCGGTAAAAGCCTCCTGAGATTTCTTCCCCATTCAAATCTTCAATGTAATACATCATTATCTCACCTTTAGGTCTCATAGCCCTAACTTTAAAAATCTCGCGTGTCCATCCTTGCTCAAAACCCTTTGCGAATTTGTTCCCCGAACGCGACAGCCTTACATAATCATTGATTTTGAAGCGCGCAGAGTGTGGTGGTGGTGGTGGTGATCCATCTCTCCTCGGGAGCGTACCTCTTTCTAAAACTTCTTTAGGTGTTGTCCCAATCGTGCGATGGTGTGAGCGGTTGTAGGATGATGCCAATGATTCCAGAATGTCTAGAAATCTGTATGTGTTTTTATGTGTAAAATAACGGTGCATGCGTTCCTTTATGGTGCGCTGAACTCTTTCAGCTAAAGAAGCCTTATGTATAGAATTGGTTGTGTAATAGCTGATATTAAACTCTGTCAACATGTTCGGAAAAGCACGGCCTATAAATTCCTTCCCCATATCCGTACAAAAATAGCCAGGAACCCTGTTTTCTTTTAACATTAGCGTTTTGGTGGCTTTAGCAACTGTTTCAGGTGATTTATTTTTCAGAGGAACTAGCCACAGATATCTAGAGAATACGTCTATTATGAATAGAATGTAGCGGTAACCATCGTTATACACAGAATATCTTTGCATGTCTGTTATATCTGCTTGCCAAATAGAATCAATCGAGGAAGCCGTTGTCTTGGCTGTTTTAAACCTTTTTCTCACAGGCTTATGAAGCGTATAAGCGTCCTGCTCCCTCAAAAATCTTTCAACATCTTTTTTTCCTACTCCGTAAACACTTCTGTACAGTCTATCTACACCGCCGTAAGAGGATGGGTTAGAAATGTCATAATAGCGTTTAGTTAATACGTTAGCCATTTGCGTATTTTAGAGGCACGTGGGTAGGGTTGGTTTAACCTCTTCTTGCTCCTCTTCAAAGGTGTTACCGCCGGGGGTGACGGCGCCTTCAATTGTGTCACATGCGTTGCATGTTCCAAGTCTTTTAACCTGTACAGATTTCCTATCAACGTTTTAGGGACATTTATTTGTTGTAGTCTTGCTTTAATATGCTTCCATCCTGATGGTGATGGCCTATCCCACTTTCTCACCAGATCATGGACAATGTCTACGATATTCGATCCCTGTACCTTTGATCCTTCCACAATGAGCTCGCCTGTATCGGTCCATTGTATGGCTGGATCCTCATTCAATAGATTATAAAGACTTAAGCCTTTACTCCTCAATGTATGTGGGAGGGTGCTTTTTAATACATGTTCGATATGTTGTGTGGCTAATCTTTTTGGTTGGTCAGCTGTATCGTCGGGCCCAGGTCCTATGTCGCCATGTCCATCGTCCCCCGTGCTGTGCCTAATAACCACAGGAATCTCTGTAGGGCTCTTATAATTTTCGTAATCGTGAAGAAATTTCTGCAGAGCTTCTTGGTATAAGATTCTTTTCTCATCAGGTGTTTTTTCACTGTTTAATAGAGCTAGCAATTCGCTTTCCATTCTTTTAAGTCTGCTTTTACGGGGATCTAGATCCGTGTCTGGATTCCTTTGCAGTGAAGCGTACACCTCGTGGGGAATCACTACCACTTTCTTCATTATATTAATCTAGTCAGTAAAGGACCCAAAACTGAAAATAAGATGGGGAGAAATGACCCTGCTGTTTGTACAATAATTCGTTTTTTCTTCGCTACAGTTTGACTTTTACGAGCGAGTGCACGTATTATGTTCTTGTAGCGGCGTAGGCGAGCCTTCTGATGGGTTGGGTTTTCATTGATACATTGCAATTTATAACGTTAAGACAGATTTCACAGATGCATTTTAAAAAGTCGGCGTCGATATTTTTAATAAACATCTGCTGCATTGCCAGGGGCAGTCGATGATAGATTTTTATTAATTCACGGTATTTCTTTAGTCTCTGTCATTCTGGAATATACACCGTTTCAGGCTCGTTTGGAAATATATTCGTTCGCAGAAGCACTCTAAACGTGTTTCGCGGATGAAGGTCGCAAAGCAAATATCCGTAACGCGTGCTTGTAGCTTCTTTATAAACTTCCAAAAACTCCTTACGCTGATTCGGGAATATTTGATTGGCTAATACCCCAATTTGTGATACATCTCTACGTTGCGCGAATAAGACTAGATATTGCGTATTTAACGACACATCGCGCATGTATCTATTTTTGAAAAATAGATTCGGATTGATGAAGAACACGCTTATGTTAAGATGGTGGGAGAATACTGTAAATGTCTCGGCAAACGTTTTATCCATCTCCAACATGAGATCGTCAATTACAATGATTGTATGTTCATTTCCCTTTAACGAATTAACGTCATATATGCCTTTGTGGAACAAAATATCATCTTGGTACTCGTTGAACACTGATTGATACGTCGAATAGCACCATATAACTTTATGCACAAATTTCGAGAACATCTCTCCCTTTTCTTTAATGATTTTAAGCATAAACACAGTTTTACCACATCCTGTAGGTCCAGATATAATACATGTGGATGGGCTTGTGAATCTGAATTTTTCTACAGAGTCCATTTCTAACACGTCACACTCCTAAGTGGGTCATTTACAAAATATTACAAATTTTGAGTGCTGTTCCTTATATTTTGCTTTCTTCTCCCACAGAACCGTAAATGACGATGAGGTAGAGCACCCCATCATTGACATTACGGATGACCTCGACGACAGTGTAGTTGTAATCTCCTCCCCTGCCAACGAACCCTCACCAGCGATACCGGTAGCACGTCCAAAGCGGAGGTGTGAGAACCCCACGTCAGGTATAAAGCGACCGAAATACGTGCCTGTTGCACCAGTAATAGATCCCCAACCCTCAACCTCTTACGCAACAAGCCCCCAGCAGGACCTCCCGCTAATATATCCCCTTATTCATCCGCCGCCCCCCGTTCTGTTAAGTCTACAATAATAGATCCCCAACCCTCAACCTCCTACGCAACAGGCCCCCCATCAGCATCTTCCGCTAATATATCCCCTAATTCATCCGCCGCCCCCCGTTCTGCTGAGGATGAAATAACGCTCGAATTGGTGCGATCCGCAGCCCCCACCCCAGCCTTGACTAGAAATCGGTATAGAGTCAGGGTCGACCCTAGAGCCATGTATAGCAATGGAATTGAGCGCGGGCTCCGCCGGGTTGTACAGCATATTGTAGAGTTTGCTCTTCAGAATCGTGACGAGCGTGAAGTCAGGACGAGTCTGTCCTTTGGATTCGGGTCAGATGACGGTGATGTAGACGATTATTGGGTGATAGTGCCATTTAGACGTTTGGCGGCTGAAGATGTAGAATATATATTAGGACGTATAATGCAAGCCGCCCAAAGTAGTATAGCCTTCAATATGGAAAACTTCACGGTAAATATTAACCATGTATTCCGTGTTGCGGGTCATAGTGCCATACCGTATACTCTTAACTTCAATTCTCCGACTATTTACCGAAAGCATATAAACGTCGATCGTGGTTGCGGCTTTATAGCAGTACTCTTAGCACGTATGTTTACTGTACAAAATACACGGACTCAAAAAATTTGGTTGCCTACGGTCGTGGAGCGTGCCCGTAAACTAGCTGTAGACTGTGAACTTGAATTTGACTGTAATATGGGTCCTGAAGAGCTGAGAAGGGTAGAACAGGAAATGAACGTCCGCATAGTTGTGTTTGGGTTGGATGATCGTCGTAGGACTGTGTATGTTTTTAAAAGCTGTGTGAGAGATCGTACAAGACACCTACTTATTTTAGGATTGTCAGGGACGACGTATCTCCACATCCGTAATATAAGGTGGCTTTACGCGAGTTATGACAAAAGTCGAAAATATGGGAGATATCATGATTTGTGTAAGGGGTGCCTCGAGTTTGCGGATGATATAGTGAGACATTGTAAAGAATGTCACATGGTATGTGAGCAGTGTAAAAGCACCAAATGTGAAAGCCGTGTAGTTGAAGCTGAGAAGAGAGACTGTGATGTGTGTAGACGCACATTTTTCAATAATAGCTGTTTTGATTTCCATAAATCAATTGGTACGTGCAGGAAAATGAGAATCTGTGAATGTGGTATGTTTCACACAATGGATAATTGGGGGAAATTTAAGCACAAGTGTGACGTAATTCACTGTCGTACATGCCAGGAGGAATATAAGGCGGATGGAGTAAAGCATTTGTGTTATATGAAAGATGCTAAGCCTAAAAATAACCCTTGTATAACTGTATACTACGATATAGAAACATATACGAACGCTGAAACCAAAGAGGTAATTCCACATTTACTTGTGAGCCAGACCATCTGTGATGAGTGTATGGGTATCGAATGTGACGAGTGCCCCAAATGCGGTAAACGGACAAACGTTTTTAAAACGAATGTCCGCGATAGTCCTGTGAAACTATTTGTGCCCTATATTGTCAAGTTAGCCGACAAGTTCAAAAAAATGACTGTGTATATTCTCGCCCATAACGGGCCAAAGTTTGACACGCAGTTCCTTTATAAGGAGTTGCTTGAACACGAATCCTCTGAGATATTTACAGGTGATCCATTGAAAAGAGGCAACAAATTAATACAGATGCAGATAAGAGGCAATGTACAATTTAAAGATACTTTATTATTCACACCTTGTAAATTAGCAAAGCTACCCAAGGTGATGGGAGTAGCAGCTGAAGTTTCCAAAGGATATTTCCCTTACACTTTCCTCACCAGCGAGACTTTAAACTACGTAGGCCCACCACCCCCCAAACATTATTTTGACTGTATGGATGAACGTGAAGACTTTGATCGATACTACGACAGTTTTAATGAAAGTAACCCTTATAATATAGCTGATGAATGTGAGCGTTATTGCGTGAATGATGTGCGCGTGCTTAGAGTATGTTTCCAGGCCTTTAGAAGGATGTACATAGCCCGTTTCAAATGCGATCCACTGCAAGTCGCAACCACCATCGCATCATTATGTTTTACGGTGTTCAAGAATAACTTCATGCCTAAAGACACCTTAGCCATTATTCACCGAAACAATCCCCGCAGTTACGGGCACAAGGCTATTTACTGGCTCATACACCTACAGCAACAGACAGGTGTATACATAAAGCACGCCCGCAACACGGGTGAAGTACCCATTAAGATTAATGGACGTGTTTTTTGGGTTGATGGGTTAAGTGAAAACCGTATCACTGGTGTGAAGACTGTACTCCTTTAACGGTTGCTGGTGGCGTGGATGCCCCCGTCCTGAGTGCGGAATCACCGGAGATATCCACGGTAGGTCTCCTGCCGACTGTCTTGC
This sequence comes from Bathynomus jamesi, assembly GCA_023014485.1. Lineage (NCBI taxonomy): Eukaryota > Metazoa > Arthropoda > Malacostraca > Isopoda > Cirolanidae > Bathynomus > Bathynomus jamesi. The sequence goes on along the minus strand of JAJOZX010002963.1, from coordinate 266,172 downwards.
ATCGACCCGCACCCGCGATCAACTTATAGGATCACAGTTCACTCACAAAGTCTTGTGGGAGCATGAATATGATGCACGGATGGAGACAGACGAGGTGTACCGTGAGGAAATAAACAAGATCAAGCGTTCAATGGTGCTGGATCCTCTCAAATGTGGTGATAACTTGTTTGGAGGACGTACAAATCCTTTCAGACTATACTTTCCACCTACGGAGGGCGTGAAGCTCCATTACTACGATTCTGTTCTTTATACCCATACGTGATGAAGAGCAATCCGTACCCCGTGGGCGCTCCTGAGAAACTGGTGGGACCTAGCCTACCCTCCATCAATGAATTTTCAAAAAATTTGAATGATCGTTACTTTGGGCTCTCTTTCGTAGACGTACTCCCCCCACGCAATTTATGGATGCCGATCTTACCTGTCGTTATCGACGACAAGCTCATGTTTCCCCTGTGCGTGAAGTGCGCGGAAGAGGATAACGGCGAATGTAACCATATACCCCACCAGCGTAAGATCAGAGGCGTATATACAAGTCCTGAGCTGGCCCTAGCCGTACGCCATGGTTATAGAATACTGAAGATACATGAGGTGTGGAGGTTTCAGAAGCTACCCAACCTTTTCACACCATATATAAACGCCTTTTTGAAGGATAAGGTTGAGGCATCAGGGTATCCGCGAGGAGTTGATACCGAAGATGAAAAGTCTGCCTATATTCAACGTTACCGCGACCGCGAAGGTATACAACTTGATCGTGTCCAAATTGTAAAGAATCCTGGCAAGCGCTTTAGTGCAAAGTTGTGTCTAAACAGTCTATGGGGAAAATTTGCGCAGAATACCGGCAGAGGGAGCATTCATTTGGCACAAAGTTATAGCGATGTCTGGGATTATGCCAATGCTCCCGATAAAGAGGTCATGGAGATCGTGAATGTAGGTAATACTTACATAATAAAGTACAACAACACTGAATTTGCCACAGATACCTCAAGGGTTACAAACATACCTGTGGCCAGCTTCACAACAGCCTACGCCCGTATAAAACTTTGGGGTCTATTGCATTCTCTTGGGCGGAGAGTATTGTATGCCGATACAGATAGCGTGATATTCACAGAGAGGGAGGGTGAATACATGCCCGCTATTGGGGAGTTCCTCGGCGAGCTCACTGATGAGATCAAGGACGAGTATGGGGACAACGCTTACGCCGACTCTTTTGTCTCAACAGGACCTAAGACTTATGGGGTACGGGTCAGGGTGGGGGAGGAAATGAAATATATCGTGAAGGCAAAGGGTATTACGCTCAACCATGCGAATCGGCGGGTTGTTAACTTTGAATCGTTGAAGGATCTAGTATGTTTGGACGATGATGAGGGCGAACAACCTCCCCAACTAATTGTAGGCACCCACAATTTTCGGGCGCAGAAGCTGGGGGGCGTGAAGGAACTTAGGGGTACGAAGGTGTGCCGTAACACCTATAGGAAACGTTACCAGTTACCTGGTACCTATGATACCGTACCCTTTGGATACCATAACGTATGATGCTTCTATTGTTAACTCACACGTATTTGTCTTGTATATAATCGTATCTATTGATTTATTACACGTATTTGTAAATATATATATAACTTGAATATCTCGTTTATTAAATCGTATTTGTAAAGTATCTATTGATTTATTACACGTATTTGTAAATATATATATAACTTGAATATCTCGTTTATTAAATCGTATTTGTAAATATATATAACTTGAATATCTCGTTTATTAAATAAATCATGTTTCAATTAGCGTTTCACTTTCTCCTTTGTGTGTGTGTGTGTGTGTGTGTGTGTGCGTGCGCAGGTGAAAGTTCTAAGCTCCGCCCACTGTAAGACCGTGAGTCATGCTACTATCTGGGAGTCCCTGCGTGGTCAGTCGACTGCAGTAAGCCCGAGAGATCAGACGTGTATTCAGATCAGACGTGTATTCAAATGGCTACCTTTAATATTGCTTGTACAACGTTTATGAAATGGTATTCAGCAAAGTGTCAGGATGTGGTGGATACCGAAAAACTTCCTATTCCTCCCTCCTATACCTCTTTTAAAAACACATTGGATTGTGCGAAGTTCCAAGATGTACAAATACTCTACGGATGTTCTGGTGAGACCGTTGAAGGCTTTCGTTGCACAGACGATGTGCTGAAGTATACTGCAGAGCTAAACTTTATAAAGTCTCACATACACCGTGAAGTAAAAGAAACAACGCGTGCAGAAGAGAAGCAGCAGGTATGGATAATGAGTCTTGCGGATGGGTGGTGTGACAAGCGGTATTACGTCATGCTACACCATGTCGATTACTCATACCCTACGACTGAAAATGTGAATCTCGTGATCATGGACAATCTTAAGTATTTTTATCACTATATTAACGTATATCATGATGAGGTTCGTAGTGAGGTTGTGGCTAGTGCCCTGCGTGAGTTTTTAACAGACTTTAGAGACGAGTATCGTTTGATGGGCAGAAAGGAAAAATATGAGCATATGTTCCTCTCAAATAGTGCGCCGGAGTGTGAAGATGTTTAGTAAAACATAAAATGTTCCTAGTTCTTATCCTGAGGTAAAATGTCTGGTGCGTAGGCTGGTAGTGATGAAATTAATTCTTGTACCGGAAAAACAAATATGTACAACAATTCGGTACGACTCGCGGATCATACGAACAAGCCCATTCACGTATCATCGAGTCAGCCGCCCGTCGAACCGTTCCTGCCTACCTGCGTGCCTCACACGGCTCATAGTTATCTCAGAGCTTGAACCGAGTGGACGTGCGCTCCTCGAATACGATGGAACTTCCTTTGAGCAGCATTCTCAACGCCTCGTACGATGTGTCCGTGACGAAATCGTTGCGCGTGTTCAGGCGTAATTCCGGTACCATTAGCTATGTACTGGAAACGGAATGTAGACAAACAAACAAACGGGTTTATTTAAGTGTCGAGGAGATGAATAGAATCTTCGTGATAGTTGAGAAGTGGAGTGAAGATCGTTATAAAATACCTGCTAACGTAGGTACAAGAAGAGAGCAGATTAGTGACGCACCCTCATACGCCGTTGTATGTACGTTGTGTATAAATAACGATCGGCCGTGCATTGATATACGGCTGATGTGGAAGAATGCTTCTGATAATAACGCTCTTGTTCCTACGCGAAACCGTTTCATCCTCGACAGAATGTTTGAAATCGTCGGATTCCGCAAGCTGAAACCTATATTAGACGCGCGTGTTACGGACATGCTTTATTTTGATACAGTACTTGAATACGCATACACCGCTCTGCTCGATGGGTTTACCGAGTGTAGGGCTGGTGAGAATGGTCTAGTGCTGGACGTTTATTTAAAAAGTTTAGACTCTTTGAAATACCATGAACTTTGGTACAAAGCAATTGATCGGTACAAGGCTGAGCTCACCTACACCGTTCACCCTGAAGAACTATTTCTTTATATAACGCGCAGTTGTCGTAACGATTTAGAAGATTATTTCAATTGCCGCTATGTTCAGTGAGTTCACGATTGAAAAGCTCGAGTCGGTAGAAATAAACCCTCCATTGGAAAAGCGTGTTTATAAACTTGTGTTTAATAATATAGCTAACGATGAACTCTTTGTGCGTGCTTTTGATTGTATTCTAGACGTATTTAAAGATGACTTAACAACCGGTTGTAAAGTGGGAACAAAAATAGTACTGAACGATATGAAAGCCCTTCATATCGAATACAGGTTTCCCTATACTTTAAGCGGTGAAATATTATTAAGCAGCATATACTGCGTAATGCAGAGCAATAATGATGTAATTGTAAACTCGATTAAGACCGAGTTTAGTATTTTGAAAAAAAAGTGAAATGTATTTATATATTTTGCTTGATATTTCTCCTGTACTGCTATGATTATATGCATATTTCTATTATTATTGAAATGTATTTATATATTTTGCGTGATATTTCTCCTGTACTGTTATGATTATATACATATTTCTATTATTATTGAAATGTATTTATATATTTTGCGTGATATTTCCCCTGTACTGTTATGATTATATGCATATTTCTATTATTATTGAAATGTATATTTATTTTATATATATCACCATAATTGTGTGTATATATTTCCTGTACTGTTATGATTATATGCATATTTCTATTATTATTGAAATGTATATTTATTTTCTATATATTTATAATAAACAGAATGATGCAATGTTGTTTTACTTAATTATATCATGTTACGCCTTCTAAACCTACTACCGGTATTCTAAACCAACTTTTAAGAAATATAATAATGTATACAATGGTATCGCTAAAAAGTGGTATCTGGCAACTCAAGCCAATTACGTCTTCTAAGCCAACTGGCTGATTAGGAGTCTATAATAGTGTATACAATAATAATGCTAAAAAGTGGTATCTGGCAACTCAAGCCATTTACGTCTTCTAAGCCAACTGGCTGATTAGGAGTCTATAATAATGTATACAATGGTATCTGGCAACTCATTCTTCGATTAGAATTAAATGAATACATGGCGCTATCTGGCAACTCAAGCCATTTACGCCTTCTAAGCCAACTGGCTGATTAGGAGCCTATAAAACAACGCCTACTCGGCTGAAGTCTTAATATGCACTTGGCTCCTGCCAGGTGAACACCTCTCCTCCTTTCTCTCCTTTCTCTTGGGGGATAACGCCGCCTCCAAGTTTTCCTTGTTGCATCTGCAGCATCCCCCCTTTGGGTGAATTTGTTTTTCCTTTTTTTGCAACACCCCCACCCCATTTGCAACTCCCGCACCCCCCTTCGCAACAACCCCCTTTGCAACAAACCCCACCCCCTTTGCAACAACCCCACCCCTTTGCAACATTACATAATAACTTGCAACATTCTTGCACTCTCCCCTTTTGCGGCTATACTACTCACTTCGTTCATTAGGGAGTTGATATCGAGGGGTGTAGCAGTGAGTATTGCATCGTCTGCATACTGAATACATTTTAATGTTGTTGATCGATAAAAATCATTTACATGCATTAAGAAAAGTACGGGTTGTGTATTGGAACCCCACTTTCCAATACAACTATGCTGATGAAATGTCATTTACTTTAACATACTGGTGACGATTAGAGAGATATGACTTAAACCAATTTCGCATATTTTCCCTTATGCCATATGTGTTTAATTTGTCTAGCAAGATATCATGTGAGAGCGTATCAAAGGCTTTTGACAAGTCAAGGAAAACTAGGAATGTGTATTTTTTATAGTTTATGTGCCTCGGTGGTGTAGTGGTTAGCTTCGCTGACTACGAATCCATCGACCCCGGGATCGAGACCCGGTGACGGCAGCTGGCGCGCAGCAAAACCCAGCTGTTCACCCTTCCACACAATAAAGAAAGTGGTTGTTAGATAAATGGGTACCCTGGGTGGCCTAGTGGTTAAGACGCTGGGCTGCTGCTGGGGCGTGGTTCGGATTCCACGTTAAACTGTAGGTCTAAGGTGGAGTGAAAACTTGACCTTCGTCAGAATGAACATTTCGGGCGGGAGCTAACCAAAGGTTAGGTTTATAGGGGTCTGTGCGACGGTGGGCCCGCTATAATATGTGGAATAAGAATGGAATGGAATGCTATGGGTCACCAATTTGGCCTTTCAACGAAATAAACAATATTTAAAAAAGGAGAGAGAAATGACTATAGTTTTCGTTTAATTAGAAAAATAAATGAATTATTTGCTCACAATGATTAACAATTACTTATAAGGCATTTGGGCAATATTACAATGAAATGATTCTTGATAATAAGAAATGATTTTATACAGTATAAGAATTAAATGCTATAACAGTGACAAGAAAACAATTAATTTAGGTAGAGATATACGCTAGCTATTGAATACAACAATAATAAGTAAGTAATAACTGAGGTAATAACAATGCGGTATTTGTACAGTAAACGAATAAGCCTAACTGCGGTCGTAATGATAAGTTTTGATTGAACGGTACTGAAAATACTTTCAAATACGGTTAGGATGAGAGTATATTGAGTTTGTAGGTTATGCAAAAATAGTTTATCTCGACGAAATAAACGGTAGACCAAATGAGCTGGTACCCTATGTAAGGTTTACAGACGTGGATTTCGACGAAAGTAATTCTGAAAACGGAAGGGCCTACGAGCCTGTTTGAATGACGAAATACTCGTTAAAAGGAAGTGAGGATTCGCAAGTCGAAATGGATGAATGTTGAGTGAGGCAAAAGCCGGACGGATGACGCAAGTTGAATTTTGCAGAAGTGAGGTTGCTTCTGGGAGGGGGGATGAAATAGTAGTAGGCCTCAACAGAGATGATCAACTTCGTGTATGACTGAATGGAGTTTTGAAGGACGGCGGCAGGCTGCGATCGCGTGGAGTTACATGACTAAGGACGAAGTGGGATGTCAAGTGAAGATGCAAAAAAAAGGGCAAATGAGGGCGACCTGAAGTGGACTGGCACTTTTATACGCTCCGGTGACGCTTAGATTTGGCGGGAATTTTTTGTTCGGGAAACAAAATAAAATACCGTAAATTGCAGCGTATAAGTCGACTTTTTAAGCATGAAAAAATCTCTCCAAAACTTAGGGTCGACCTATACGCCGGGTATAAAAAGTGAACCTCTACCACAGAGTGATAAACAAGCCTATCTAAACAAGACACTACAGGGGTAATGACAGTTAACGATACATAATTACAGTTTATTGATTATACACACAATGACATTATTACTGTAATTAAAACCTTAGGCCTAAGATAAACAGTTAAAATTTTACCGTAACTCCAAGATTACGGTAATTTTGCTTCAAAATTATATTTTATTGACAATGAAAGCATGTATGAACACATTTTAATATCCTTCGAGGTCTGCATACGGGTCCGATTTACTGGAAGATCCAACTTCGTCTTCGTTGCTTTCGCTGTCATCCTCCTCGTCACCGTCTCTCCACAACAAATCATCTTCTTCCCCATCCATTGCATTTGAAATCCCACATTTTTTGAACGATTTTACCACAGTTTCTACACGAACAGCTTCCCAAGACTTTATCACAAAATCGCACAACACATCCAGTGGTGGAGCACGCATATTACCACCCTTTGTGAATGACTTTTCTCCCTCAACCATCCATTTATTCCACTCCAAACGAACATTGTCCTTAAACATTGTCGCTTTAGCTATAGGCTGTATCCACGTTCCAATTCTAGCCTAGCTTTTGTTTTGGGGTCGACTTATACGGCGAGTATACCAGAGTAACCAGAATTTTGAGCTGAAAATTTTGAGGTCGACTTATACGCCAGGTCGACTTGTACGCCGTAATTTACGGTAATCGTTCATTTATGGGCTGTTCTTACCCACGTGTTGGGAATTTTACAGCCATGTGAGGGAGGCGAGGAAAAATAATTTTTCGTTATGCTCCTACAAGTTTTTATAGATATTTTCTAATAGCATGTTGATAGCGTCTTCTATGGTGTGGCCTTCTCAACCCAAATTGTGTTTTTGCTAGGATGTCGTATTTAGTTAAGAATTTGATTAATCTACTGTGTACGATTCTTTCAAATACGTTACTTAAAGTTTGTAAGATGGAGATTGGCCGGTAATTGGATAGAGAATCAGAGCTGCCTACAGTAATTTGAATACTGGGAAAGCCCTGGCTATCTTCAAGTAATCAGAGAATACACCTTGTACTATTAACTCATTCCTAAGTCTTGTGAGTGGGGTTACTATATCATCTGATATTAGTTAATATATTTTTACTGGAAGTGAACTGATAGCAGCACTTTTATTTTTTAAGTTTTTCAATGTAGCTGAGGTTTCGTTTGTCAGAATTGGTTCAAAAGAAGAATGTATTTGGTGCGGGTTGTGGCATATATTATTGGTAGTGACTCTTCTGATTCTGGAATGGCTGCTGCCGTATTACTCCTTGTTTTCAGAAAGAAATTGTTTAATAAATTTGCCATGTCTTTGTGATCACTGTAGGAAATTCCATCCTGTCATAACAAAGTTACGAGATTTGTCTTTTCTTTTTTGACGTTAACTAAACCTTTTAAAGTATTCCACACTCCTTTAGGATTAGATTTTTGTTCGGTAATTTTAGAACAATAATGGTCAGCTTTTACGTTTTTATCAATGAATTTATTCTGTTACAATAATTTTTATATGTTTGTTCATTGATAATATCATTCTGCCGTAGTTTATAGAGAGAATATTTACGGTGTATGCTTACAATGAGGGCTGAAGTGATCCACTGGTTGTTATAGTTATTTTTTGACACGAGTTTCGATTTTATAGGAAAATTAGTATTAAATATATCCATTAGTGTTTTAAACAGGGCGAGTCATATTTTTGAAAAGTTTGAAATGTTGATGTCCAGTACCTTAATATCGTCAAAATCATTGATTCAAACCTACTTCCCAATTTTGGGGTCTATTAAGGAAAATTTGACCCCCCCCCCCCCCCCCCCGAACAACTCGAAAATATAATTTTGTTGGATTTTGCACAAATTTATTTTAATAATTTTGCTTTTTCGCTCACAATTTAATTTGTTACACAAGCATTTGACTAAATGCGATATCATTCGATTAGAAATTAAAAGACATCTTTTAGTATATAATGTGTAGGTATTACCTTGATAAAAGTTGGTGTCAAAAGTCTTCCACTTTATCTGCAATGTTTTTCATGTGCGTGTGATCGCCACCCTGAAGCATCATCCCTAAGTCAGCTTCGCGGCGATGGGCTTGGACAGAATGAGCTTAATCGCTCATTTGCGCCCGGAGGGAATAACTTTTAAAAGATCAGAAACATACATTTAGAAATCTATTTAAACGAAATGAATTAAAATTGAATTGAAGCATCTGAATCAACCAAAAAATGTCTGACCTCTTTGAAATCTCATCGGGTTTTTTTCTTTTAGTCTGCTTCATTCACAATTTTGTATAAAATATAAAACTAATAAAAATTGCAGATAATTCAGATGTTTTATTACCAAGAGATCAAAAAATACAGAAATTAAAAAAGTAATCACATAACTCCACAGTGTACAGTATACAGCACATTAAAAATTTGATTCTATACTATAAATGGAAAAAAATCCGTGCAAAGGATTGATTATGATTTTTCTCTCAACGACGCAAAATCAAAGATTTGGAACATTAAAATATTTTTCACTTCAAAACTTTACTCAGACTACTACTCTTATATTCGGGTAACAGACGACGCTGATGCTCTACAACCTGAAGTAGCATTGCACTGTTCTTCATTATTGGTGAGAGTCCTAGTAATCCAGGCAATCTAGAGCAAAAATAGCTTCAACCTGGGCAAAATTGCTTCAGAAGCTTTCTAAACTGTTTCCAGCTCAGGAATCATTGCAGAATAACAAATCCAAAATCCGACAAAATTGGACCTCGGGAACACCCCCAAAAATGAAATTCAAAATGGCGGACTGGCAGTTTCCTACGAAATACAATAAATTTTAATTTCGCTTTGTAGAGAGAGTTATGACGTTTTTCTTGATCAGTAAAATGTTTTAAAACACATTTTCGTTTCTAAATTAACCTATATGACACTAAAAATTGTATTAGGCGGCTAGTATTAAACTATGACGTCACGTAATGTAAATAAAATATACTGTATGGAGTGTATGTGAGAATGGACATTGCTACATCTTTATAAACTTATATTATATACAACTCTTTAATTCCTACTACCCACTATCAAATCTGCGTATTTGTGCTTGTCATTTTCTTTAAAACTGTTATTATGTACTCCTTTTAAATACTGCAACACAGTTTATTAATTTGGGTTTTCTGTTTCAGACTGACTCGGTGTACGGCTGACTCGGTGTGCGTCCGCCTTCAAGAATGCAGACCCCTGAAGAATTGTGCATGATTTGTAAAGAGAAATTGGACAGCGGACAGGAAGTGGTTCACATCTCGCAAAAAGGAGCAGATGGTATAAATGCATCCAGCCGCAGCCGTGGAAGCGATGTTGTTGCAACAGCTGGAATAAGTGTTCACGTTGTATGTAGGAAAAGGTTTACGGATAAAAAGACCATTGAAATAAAGAAGCGACAGACCGCAGCCGAGGCAATACCAAGGAAAAGTGCTCGTTTTCATGAATACGCATTTTCCAGTGCTACTCACTGTTTGTTTTGTGATACCTTTGTGGACTTTTTTTCCAAACACAAACCAAAATCAGAGCATGTCAAAATAAGAACTACAGAGTTCTCCGAAACCATAAAAAGGTGCTGTGAAAGCCGCTGCGATGAATGGTCGTTTAATGTAAAAGGCCGTCTGGAGTATTATCTTCGTGATCTTCCTGCTGCAGATTGTGTCTACCATCACACCTGCAGCGTAAATTTTCGAAGTGGAAAAAACATTCCTCGCGCATACTCCTCCGACGATCATGATTCGAAGAAAGGGAGACCAACTAATGAAGAGCAACACCAAGCATTCCTTCAGACCTGTGCTTACCTGGAAGAGAATGATGATGAACAACTGTTGATTGGAGACCTAATTTCCAAAATGGAGGAATATCTTCAAGGAAGTCAGAGCTCTGTCTACGAACGCAGGCACATGAAGAGAAAGCTTTTGGAACGTTACGGAGACAAGATCATAATATCAGGTGAAAGTGGGAAGGCAGATGTAGTAACACTACGAGAGACAGCTAATGAAATTCTTATAGATTATCACAAAAAGTCGAAAGAATGTGATATAGATAGAGAGCTACAGAAGATTTACCTAGTAGAAGCTGCTGCAAAAATAATCAGAAGTGATATCAAGTCTGTCGACTCGCCTAGAAAAGATGTGTATCCATCTCCAAATGACATCACTGCAGAAAGTGCTCTTGATTACATTCCCAACAGTCTGAAATTGCTATTATCAAAAGCATTTGCGGGACAGGATGCTTCAAGAAAAATAGGTGCAATTGGGCAGAGCATTATGCAAGCAACCCGTCCTAGAGGATTACTATGTCCACTACAGATCGGTTTGTCGGTTCAGCTACACCACAACTTTAGGTCAAGGTACCTTATTGACGTTCTCCATCAGCTGGGTTACTGTTCGTCGTATGCAGAAGTAACAAGATTCGAAAGAAACGCGGCGCTGGCAAGTGGGTCTGGCTCTTTTACTGTTGATGAAAACACTGCAGTCCTTCTAGCAGCAGATAACGTCGATCATGATGTCTGCACTTTGGATGGGAAGAATACCTTTCATGGAATGGGTATGATTGCCGCAATAACTCCGAAGATCAAGATCCACCCTTCTATTCACAGGCGTAATGTTGGTGACAATGACATTAAGAAGATTGCAACCGTTGACATTAGGGAATATAGACACGCGAGAAGCATGTTGAGGGACATTCTCATTCCGCGAACTTCCAGTACCCACTGCCACCATAAGTCGACTTAGTCTTCTCTGGCAGATATCTTCAGCAGAAAGATCAGGTCCAAGTTGGTCCGGAACAATGCAGGCAATTCACGGTGGATCAAGTGTCTCACATCCAGGTGTGGCGTCGATCACGTTCCTTCCCATCATAGATATGTCGCCAACTGACATGACCTGCATATTTTCGACATTATTATATTTGAGCAAGATAGCACGCGATCAAAAAGTCCCATGCATTATTATCTTTGATCAGCCTTTGTTCTGGAAAGCTTCCCAAATCATCAATGAACAGAGAGACCTGCAGGACATTGTTTTAATGCTGGGATCATTTCACACTCTGATGAATCTTTTGGGAGCAGTCGGTACTCTTATGAATGGTTCAGGATTGTCTGAAGTACTTCAAGAAATATACGGACCAAATGCCGTGCAACACATGATGTCTGGAAAAGCTGTTTCAAGAGCGATACGTGGTCATATGATAGTAGATGCAGCTCTTAGTACCTTACTAGTCGCAGACGTTTTCCCTCGTAATGAAGATGGAACTCCTCATGACCTCCATAAGGAAGCTTGTGACCTGCTCGACGATGTTATGACCGCCAAACAATCAGTTGAGGATGTGGAATCTTCGAATGCATTGTCTCAGATTGCTACCACTTTGGATGCGAAGAAAACTGACCTACAATCTACTTCGCAAACAAGTCAACTCTGGATGGAATATCAGCGAATGATCAACATTGCACGTTCCTTGATAACAGCAGACAGAACCGGCTCGTGGGATTTGCACTTGCAAGCTATGCTGGAGACCATCCCCATAATTGCAGCAGCCGGACATCACAATTACCTGAAATCGATATACCTGTACCTGCAGAAAATGTTAAGTTTGCCTTCTGAAAATCCAGCCGTTAACAAAATGTTCCAGGAAGGTAAGTTTGTGGTAGAAGAAGCGACAGATTATGGGCCGGACTCGGCACAGACCTGGTGATAGAACAAGTACTAATGCGTTCCCTGAAAAGCAGAGGCGGACTGACACGCGGAAGTGGATTTACAGACATCCAAAGGACAACGTGGCTCTTTTCTATGCCTCTGTGTTCCACTTATAACTTAGCAATGCAGGAATACACCAGAGTTTTGTTGGAAAGTAGTGAACAGCACAAGGAAATGAGGGGAAGTAGACAAATCAGGGACAGTAATGACATGAAGAAAGTACTTGAACGTCTGGAATCCTTATCCCCATTCCATTCTACCTCGGGGCTCTGCAACATTGTAACAGGGCTAACTGCTGATCCTGGAGTTAACGTTCATCAATTGCATTCAATCGGTACGAACATTGTCGTAAAAATGATTGGGAAACAAGCCTTTACATATTCTGCCAAAAGATCTGACAAAGTGAAAACACTAGGATCTACTTCTGCCGTTGTGATCACTGATGCTTCAGATATAGAAGTAGATCCTGCACTACTGTTTCAGAGAATGATGACTGTTGCCACTGGCGGAGACATGAATCTTGAAGATGTCATGTGTTACGAACTGTGTGCATATCCTCCTGCATTGTTCGAATCACGAAGTATCTTGAGGAAACCCGATAAGTCTCAGCTAGCTCATGCAATAATCAAATACACTGACACTTTACGCATGGAAGAAGTTCAAGAAATTCAGTGCACAGACCAGTACGTATTGGATGGTGGATCTCTACTACATCGTGTTTCCTGGCGTCAAGATGAAACATATGACAGCATCGCCAACTCATATGCCGATTTCACTCTGAAAACATATGGAAAAGCAATCATTGTTTTTGATGGCTACAGCAGCTCTCCTACGATCAAGGACATGACCCACAGAAGACGCAGCACCAAGACAAGCAGAAATGTGAATCTCAGTCCAAGCAAGAAGTTTGTTGGCCAGAAGGAACACTTCTTGGCTAATGAAAACAACAAGCAAGCATTTATTTCCCTCGTAGGTGAGATGTTGAAGAAGCACGGGTGTACTGTTCACAACGCAGATGGGGATGCTAATGTGGACATCGTTCGTGCAGCAGTTTCATCATCAGAAAATGCAACTACAACAGTAATAGGGGAAGACACCGACTTGCTGATTCTCCTTCTGTACCATGCCAAGGACAGTGGTTTCAAGTTGTACTATCGCAGCGATATAAGACGGGGACCATCTCCTAATCATGTGTATGATATTCTCAGCATTCAATCATTGTTAGGCAATGACATCTGCAAGTATCTCCTGTTTGTGCATGCTTTCACGGGCTGTGATAGCACATCCAGAATTTTTTCGATCGGTAAAGCCAAAGCATTCGACACACTGATGAAGGTGGCTAAACTCCGTTCAGTTGCAAATACATTCTGTTCTGATTGTTGCCAACACTCTGACATTGAAGCCGCTGGAAGAAAGGCAATGCTTCTGTTGTATGGCTGCAAAACACTTGAATCCACTAACGCACTACGTCATCGAATGTTAGTTGAAAAGGTAGCTACAGCTAAATCTTTTCTTACACCCGAACGTTTGCCACCTACCGATGCGTCCACAAAGTACCACAAAGTGGGGTTGGTATGTAAAGAATAATTCCTACTACCCTACAGCCTGCGACAAGCCACCAGCTCCAAATTATCTACTCAACATGATCCGCTGCTCCTGCAAGACGAAATGTGCTACTTCAAGATGTGGATGCAAGCGTAATGGAATGCCCTGTTCAGCCGCTTGTGGCGAGTGCCAAATCAGTGGTTGCGATAACAACCCAAGTACCGGTAATCTATCCGATGATTATAAAAATCTGTAAAAAGCTATATAACATTATATTTGCGTAATAACTGGTTGTGTTGTATATTGTTGAATTATTTAAAACATTACAACTGAAAGAAAAAGCATCAAATGTATCTCTATAAATAAAAGCGTAAATTATATATATTTTTTTTTTCGTAGGAAACATCCAGTCCGCCATTTTGAATTTCATTTTTGGGGGTGTTCCCGGGGTCCAATTTTGTCGGATTTTGGATATGTTATTCGGCAATGGTTCCTGAGCTGGAAACAGTTTAGAAAACTTCTGAAGCAATTTTGCCCAGGTCTAACTACAAATTGCCTGGACTATAGCAAAGTCTTCAATCAGTTTGAATCATTTTTCAGCTGTATCATTCATCACTTTCATGTGACAGACCTGGTATGACATATTTTCATAGTCCGGATCATCTTTCCTTGTATAGACTAGCTTCTTTAACCAATCCCCACTAGATTTCAAGCCGTGGAAAAACTGCCAAGATTTTGGACCAGCAAGAGACCAAAACTTTGTGCTAGCAGTAAGAGATGGGAAGGTTGGCTGGCCTTTTTGAGGGTTTCTTGCCTGTTCCTCTGATTTTCGGATCACACTTGGTATTTTGCTTTTTTCAGAATCACTTACGCTAGCTGAAAATAACGCAAAGGGACTCATCTCTTCAGATAAATGCCACAACTGACCGTCAAGTGCATGAAGAGCTGCGTTGGCAACATCTGGGTCCATCCTTCTATAAGAGAGAAGGTCGTGATATAGATTTAAGTCATTTCTTGGTGCATTCATTCCTTCTGATGCGGATAACCAAGGTTCTATGTAAAAGAGTGTATTGAACAAGCACAAACGTTGTAAATTATCTCTGGTCTTTTTGTCAAAGTCAATCTGTTCGCTAAAAGCAAGCACCTTTGCTGGATACAAACGGGCTATCATCCAACGTGCATGGTGGAAAGCACCAGGACGAAGTCTTGCCGAATAATTTGATATAGACAGCGCTAGTATTCGTTCATATATGTGGTGTCTACGAGCACTCAACAGCAATTTCTTTTCCAGAAGCTCTTCTGTTTTCGTACATGCACTTCGCATCCATCCAGAGTTGGATGCTGTAGTATCGAAGACCAGTGCAATTATGTTATCTTCCATTTTCCCTTCTTTAACAGATTCAGCTGTAGCTACAGCCTGAGAAACTCCGGTTGTATCAGGTATTTCTGATACAGCTATCAGTTTTCTTTCTTTGGCACTTTGCATTCCAGATACTAAAATGGCAAGTCTTTCCTTTTGATCCCCGTACATGTCTACTACCAGTTTGCTATCCCAATGAAGCATTGAATATAGCGGTGGAATGAAATCAGCCTTTATCTTCCTAACAGTTTCTCTTCGTGCAACTATTCTTGCTCTTTGCGCTGTGCTTTTTGGCAGCTTCATCTCTTTAAGATTAACATTGCATGCTGACGCTGCAAAATCTATCCTTTGGCCAGAAGACAGATTAGGAAAATACTTGTTTTTTTTGTCATTCTTTTCAACGTTAGCTGCATATTTGTTGTCAATAGGTCCTAGGCAGAGTTTTCTTTCTGCTCTTTGATTTTAAAGGAAATCGATGTCTTCTGATTTCTGATATGCATTCCATAATGGATCTTTCTGTATCTGTTCTTAGGCATCCTGAGATGCTATATTAAAAAGCAGCTTCAGCTTTTCATCAAACTTTTGTCTCTATTCAGAAAATGTTTTGCACTTCTTATTACGAACCAGATTGTCATGTTCCTTTACTAGTTTAATTAGAATCTTCTTAGGGGCGGGATACCTTCCAATATCTTTGGCTGCTATCCCAGCCATGTCCCAAAACAACTTTATTTTTTCCAAGACCACTTTAATTGTGCTTTCTTTACTGTTCATTTGCATGGGTCCACGCTTGGGGTGAAAAAAATGGCGTAGGACATCTCCATTTGAAGGTAGTAAACTTCCCTTTGAACAGTGGCGGATTAGACAGGGGAATGATGGGGGCTGCAGCCCCAGGCCCACCGAGAAACATAGGCCAACCAAACAACGTGAGCCCACCGAGGAACATAGGCCCAACATTCAACATAGGGCCACCAAATAACATAGGCCCACTCAAATATAGTAATTGCACCACTTTTGGTTCATATTCGGCGATATAATCATCTTGTGTATTAAGCGAGTTAGTTCTACATGCCAACAATTATTGCTTCTTCGTTGGTACACGCAGAATTTCGCTGCAATTTCCAAGTGACTGCTTGATATCTAAGTGTGCTGCCATCTGGCACATGATTGCTAAATATTGCCGCCATCAGAATCAGCTGGAAAGTTTGTCCACCCACACTCTTCAGTCTTCACGCCACCTCGACATACGACAGTGCCTCCAATCGGGATGGGACAATTCGACGTGGCCGACTCGATGCGACCCAACTCGATGTGGCCGACTCGATGTCAGGACAACTCGATGTCAAGCAAAGTCGATGCCAGGCCAAGTCGATGTCAGGCCAAGTCGAAGCATATTGTGCTTTATTATCTTTTAAGGGTATTTTAAGAAGAAAAAGTAAACCATAAAAAATAATTAAGGCTAGGTAAGGTAGGTAAGGTAGGGTAGGTAGGGTAGGTAAGGTTAGGTAGGTTAGGTTAGGTAGGTTAGGTAAGGTAAGGTAAGGTAGGGTAAGGTAGGGTAGGTAGGTTAGGTAAGGTTAGGTTAGGTTAGGTAAGGTAGGGTAGGTAGGGTAGGTTAGGTTAGGTAAGGTTAGGTAAGGTTAGGTAGGTAAGGTAATTATTGAACTCGGCCTCGGTCTTGGCTTCAGACTCGACTACAACACTGTTTGGCATCGACTTGGCTTGACATCGAGTTGTCCTGACATCGAGTCGGCCACATCGAGTTGGGTCGCATCGAGTCGGCCACATCGAATCGTACACAACCCCCTCCAATACCTCCTTTCTGTACATCCTTCATAATAATTGAGGTATGTTTCATATACGAGGGCAGTAGAATGCTCAGTAATTTTCTTTATAGTAGAATCTACAATGTATATCTAGGAAAATATTGAATAGAATAAAAATAAAAATGGATTTCTATTGAGAGAGGTCAGATATCAACACAATACAATCTAGGCTACGGCAAAAATTTACAAAATGCCGTATAATTCAAACCAAACAAGAAACATATTTTTATTGCGTAATTTAATGTGCTTTATTCAAATCTAGGCTCCATTTGTTGTGAAAAATTTGTAATACAGGGTGGCGCAACCAGAGGAACCAGAGGCACATTTTAATAATTTGTGTTTTAATATGTGTTTTGTTCTTTTCAGATTTGTTGTTGAACCTATGGCACAGAAATTGACAATAGATGAACGGGTGGAGATAGTTTTAATGTGTGCAAGGCGTGGTAACACACACCGATCAGTTGCTACTGCTTTTATTGCCAAACACCCTGAGAGGCCGCCAGTTGTTCAGGCATCAGTTGGAAAACTGTTCACTCGCTTCAAAGAAACGGGAAGAGTTCATGATCGGCAGTGTAGTGGCCAAAAAGTTCAACCTATGCAGCAACATCACTAGCGGTACTCAATCATCTCGAAAACAGCTCACGTAAGTCCTTAAGAAAGTTATCCCAGGAAACGGGAGAAACCAGAAGGTCCATTCAACGAATTCTTACAACAAATCGTTTCCACCCCTACAAAGTCCAACTCCTTCAGGAACTGCATAGTGACGACACAGCCCGTCGTGTAGAGTTCTGCCAGTGGTTTTTACAACATCGACAGCTTCAACGAAAGATCAAGTTCAGCGACGAAGCGATATTTCACCTCAGCGGTCGTGTCAATGGGCAAAATGCACGCTATTGGGCCAATAAGAACCCCCACTGGATGGAGGAAGGACATGATAAATAGATAGATAGATAGAATAACCTTTATTAATAATAATAAAATAAATAATATTTTTTCAATTTACAATGACATGAATAATAGTGAAGCTCGACTATTTATTTTATTTAATTTGGCCCTTAAGCTTTAGGCTTTACTGGCTCTTATTAAAAGTAAGCAGCTAGTTGTTATAAATTAATAATAATAAATAAATAAATAAGTAAATAAGTATTATTAATAGCTAAAACATGTATTACAATATTAAACAATATTAATGGACAATATTAAACAATATTAATGGACAATATTAAACAATATTAGTGGACATTAATCCTAGATTTTGTTAGTATGCCATTATTAATCGGGATTTCAACTTGGTTTTAAACAAATTTACATTCACAATATTTTCTCTATCGGCATGCAAGTCATTCCATAGTTTCAATCCAATGAAAATGGGTAGTTTTTGAGATGAAGACAATCTAAATTGAGGTATAACAAGCTTTGATCTATTTCTGGTCTGATACGTGGATTTCTTGATGAGTTACAAAATATCTATTTACCCATTGCAAATTAATGATTTTGTTCTTACACTTGTAAATAAAAATAAAATGTGCCAGTTTGGTTATATCGTTGAACTTTAGTAGGTTTAG
Organism: Bathynomus jamesi; assembly: GCA_023014485.1. Lineage (NCBI taxonomy): Eukaryota > Metazoa > Arthropoda > Malacostraca > Isopoda > Cirolanidae > Bathynomus > Bathynomus jamesi. Next base: position 247,502 of record JAJOZX010002963.1, on the reverse strand, counting down.
CTCTTTAAATAATGCACTAGAGTGATCAAGGAAATCAGCATCAGCTAATAACCTTATTGCTCGTTTTTGGATGACAAAGATACAGTACAGTTTAATGCGTTGTTAGCGGAGTTTCCCCAAACAAGGGTGCAGTATGTTATATAAGGAAGAACAAGAGTATGATAAAGAGTCAATAAAACTTGGTTCGTACTTTTACGACGACAACGTAACAGGTGAAACATATTTGCATATGCCGCAAACATTTCTAATGCCCATACTGGACGACATTCCATTGGCAGAACGGGCGGAGATGTGGTTTCAGCAGGTTGGTGCACCACCACATTTCGCAACCATCATCCGGAGCTCTTTAGATGAAACATTCCCAAGCAAGTGGATCGGACGGCGAGGGCCCGTCGAATGGCCACCTAGATCTCCAGACCTCACGCCTCTTGACTTTTTCTTGTGAGGCCATCTCAAGTCGGTACTCTATGCTAATCGACCCAGAACCATACGTTCTCTAAAGGATAAAATCACATCTGAGTGTCTCAAAATCAGTACCAATGTGTTAAGGAATGTTCAAACATCATGCATTCAACGCGTCAGAAAGTGTCTCCAAGTGGAAGGCCACCAATTTGAACATGTATTATAATTTAATGAAATGTGCCTATGGTTCCTGACTTTTGCGCAACCCTGTATATGATTTACATAGTACAGCCTAATACTCTTAAACCTGATGCGCTAGGTGAGAGCTTTAACTGAAATTACTTGTGCCAAATGCACCTGGCAAGTTTTAATTGAAATTCAGGATCAGAATAATATACGTAACGTAATGAACATGAACAAACGTAACCATAGACCCATTTCGATCAATCAGCCCCAGGCCTATAAGGCCAATAATCCGCCCCTGCCCTTGAAGGGTGAAATTCTTCTTTAAGTTGACCAAGAAAGGAATCCTCCGCCTTATTGTCTTTCCTCGAAGAAGGTCTAGCTCAGCCATATTTCCAAAATCAATCAAGCAAAAATCTGAAACAAAAGAAAACAGTTGCTGTACTCAACATGAATATCATACAAATTTGGTGTTTGTTCATAATTATATCATGAGAAAAATTGCAGATAAAGTGGAAGACATTTTGACACTAATTTTTTTCAAGATAATACCTATACAAATATGAACTGTCATTGTATTATTAATATTTGTCATATGGACTATAGTCTGCCAATAAACATTTTCATTTTCATTTCATTTCATATCAAGAGATGCATCTTTTAATTCCCAATCGAATGATATCACATTTAGTCAAATGCTTGTGTAACAAATTAAGTTATGAGCAAAAAAGTAAAGTGGTAAGTAGGTTTGAATCATTGATTTTCACGATATTAAGGGGCTGGACATCAGCATTTCAAACTTTCGCAAAAAATGACCCACCCTAGCTGTTTGAGAATGTTTGAAATTTTGTTTCTATTTCACAGTTACTTTCAGTTATTCTCGACCAGTCAAAACTTGATATTTCTCTAATAAATTTCAATTTATTATTATAGGTGTGTAGGGTCTATAGTCAATTTTTATTTTCTCCTGTATTTGTAAATGGTTAATTAGGATTGTGTATTTGGGCAGATGGGCAGATGATGTAATAGGAGTATACTGACGTACAGTCAAGAGAAGATCGCACCCAGATTTGGTCTTTTGAAGTGGAGTTTTCTATGGTACCATGTAGTCTTGTTGGCTCAGTTATAGTTAAATTAATTAAAGCCATTTGCAGTGATGAGATTGTAGAAGAAGTAAGCATTATTATTATAGTTTATTTTAACAAGATCGATATTTAAATCTCTCGCAATGATGCAGTTATTGTTGATATGATTAGAAGTTAAAGTTGTATCTTTGATCGCAATAAACGTTGGCAAGTTACCATTTGGCGGTCGGTAGATGCCTAATATTGATAGGAAATGTTATTTATATACCGGGTGTCCGAGAATTATCTGTACAATGTTTGGCTGTTATTAAAAGTCAACCATGAAGTGTAGAAATTCCAGTGTTGTCCCATTTTACAGAGAATCTCATTAAGTTTTTTTTGATACTACGTTTTGACAAGTTTTTTAGAAATGTACGCGGGTGACAGACATTGATGATTTAAAAGCAAGAATCACAGCTGCTATTGAGCGAATTGATGTGGATATGCTGCAGCGTACATGGCAACATTTGGAGTATCGATTGGATGTTTTGCGAATCACTAATGGTGCACATATCGAATGTTTGTAACAACGTTACTTTAATAAAAGAAACTTTTGAAAATACAGATTTTAAATAATCTTGTTTAAGAATTTTACGTGTGTTATCAAGAATTTTATTAAAAGATGAAATTGTACAGATAATGTTCGGACACACTGGAATTTCTAAAAAACTTGTCAAAACTTGGTATCAGAAAAAACTTAATGAGATTCTCTGTAAAATGGGAGAACACTGGAATTTCTACACTTCATGGTTGACTTTTAATAACAGCCACAAATTTTACAGATAATTCTCGGACACCCTGTACCTACACCTCAACTGCTAGAGTTTCAGAATGATCATTTATGCCTTTGAAGGCATATAAAGGTAAATTCCAAGTTTAGAGGCGTCCTTCAAATTTTTATTGCACATGCATAAAAGCTACACCATTGGATTAGAAATAATTTATTTATGAACGTTGTGAGGTGCAAAAAGAACCTAACCTAATCTAACTCGGGCATCAGTCGACCTAACCCATGACATTATTAGACCTAAACCGGGCATTATTCGATCTAACCCAGACATTAATGATAATAACACGCTTAATAATAATAATAGAACCCTTTACCTGCTATTAATATCCTAGATTACATAGAGATGCAGTGGCAAGAAGAAAATGATGGAAACGTTCTTCGTGGTTCAGAAAAATCCTAAAAAAATATGCGTGGGCCAAATATTTCAGAAAAAATATCTTTTGTCGTCCGTACTTCGGAACATTAGCCTTGGTGTTTCTCCATGTCCTTTCTATATTTTGCGTGTGGGCGTGGGCGACTAGATCGACAAAATTTAAAGAATGGTTTAGAGCAGTGGTAGGCAACCTTTTTTTAAACTGGGTCAATTTGAGTTATTGGTAATTTAATAATGGGTCAGTGTTCAAAATTTAAATCAAAATACACTATTTTCGGGACATTTTAAAATAAAAAACACTCTTCATGTAACAATATTTATTATTTTATATATATATATATATATATATATATATATATTATATATATATATATATATGTACTATATACTACAATTGACCCGCGGGTCAGAGGTTGCCGAACACTGATTTAGAGTAACATGTTGAAAGCCTTCATTCTGTAAACAAGTGTAGGACCTCCAACACTCACTAATGATTGTTGTTCCTTCATGAATCCATTCTATAATAATAGCTAGTAATGTATCTTGTGATTTATCTGCAACGGGTTCTAAGAGAATTTTTTAGTGTTACATTCAAACCCGGTGAAAACCCATTGTTCGTCCAAAATACGACCAACGTTGTATTTTTTTTCCCTAATTTGGCCTCGTCCATCTCAACAATCTTTTCAGGACCACTTAGTTTTTCGTTGTTACTAAACGCAAAATGAATACTAACCACCCGATAAAAATTTGTCCAATCTGTAAACGTTTCTTTTGCAATATTTAATTCACAGTGGGTGTTCTCTAAACTAAAATTTGTAAAACAAAAGAGTCTGGCAAAAACAAGCACTAGGAAAGGACTAAGATGGTTTTTTTCAAAAAATGTATCCTTAAATAGTGATCCTTTAAAGCAGGGGTGGCCAAAACGTCGATCTCGATCTACCAGTAGATCGCAGAGCAATTTTTAGTAGATCGCAGAATGACCAATAGCTTAGCTTAGCAACAGAGACCTTACATTTCACAGTACTAACGAGCACACAACCCGACCGCTACTACCAAAAATTAGCGTTCTTTATGTTATTACCTCCATTATCGGTAGCAACATTTATTTGTTTTATCTTTGTGTTTACCAGTCACTTAAAAAATGTTAAAAGAAACATATTACAAAGAGTTGGAAGACGAAGTGTGGCTGTTAGACTTAGCGTTTTTGACTGACACCACTGCTTTTCTAAATTAGCTAAACTTAGAGTTGCAAGGTAAAAACAAAACTATTGTTGAAATGATTACCTCAGTGAATGGTTTTAAACAAAATCTAGAATTGGTATCCTCACAGCTGCAGCGACACCAACTGCGGAACTTTAAAAAAACATGATGTCAGAGCTGGAAAGTTAGGGGAAAGAATGCGACCAGTTTGACAGTGTTCGATACTTTGAACAGTTGCAGAATGTTATTACAGACTTCAACAGACCGTTCCAAGACTTAGCAGCACTAGAACCTGTAGCAACATTCATGTGCTTCCTATTTGGTGCAAACTTTGACATTGATGATATTGCATCAAAAATGGCCTTATTGTTTAATATGGACATATCTGCAATCGAGAATGAAATTTTGACTCTGCGAAACGACATTCAAATCAAATCCAGGTTTTCAGAAGGAAACTTTTGGCACCTACTTCTTGAAGAAAAGTATCCGAATGTCAGAAAAAGTGCCATGTACTTGACAGCATTTTTGGATCAACCTACCTTTGTGAGTCAACGTTCTCACACATGAATATCATCACATCAAAATACCGAGCCACTCTGACAGATGATCACCTGGATGCTTGTTTGAGACTAGCAATCAGCAGCTACAATCCGGACTACACACGGCTTGCTGATGCCATGCAGTGCAAATCATCACATCTGTAAAGTAAGCTCTTCCTATTCCAGTATACCTAATTTCTAATAAGTTTGGGGGTTAAAATTTAATGAAAAATATATCTGTGTGCATTTGGCAATATATTTTTATATTCACTTCATTTTATTCTTGGTTATTTTATTCTTGGTTATTCTCTCTCCATCTCTCTCGCTGTGTGTATATATATATATATATATATATATATATATATTAGTGGTGGACCGGATATCCGTATCATTTTTAACATCCGCATCCGCACTTCTGACTGCGGATGTTATGCGGATATTACCTATAATAAATTATGCAATTTACAATTAAATTAGCTTATAAAGTAGTTTATAAGGCCCAGTCATGCACAGTTCATGTAAAGTATTAATTATTAATGAACAAACAAATATATAAACCTGAAAATATAAATACCTGGTAACACAGAAAATTGAATGAAACTTGTATCATTGAATTTTCTGTGGCTGAAACTTTTGAGAAAGTATAGGGAGAACTTTGGAAAAAGTAGATCCTATTCGCAGTAAAGTCTGGCCACTCCTGCTTTAAAGGAACAACGTATTATTTTATTGTGTTTGCTGTTTTTTCTTAAAACTTCATCTAAACAGCCTTGCATTTGAGTCCACTTTTCATGTTTTTCCACAGTGGGCATGTAAAACTATTTAAAATTAATTTATGCGTTGTACGAAATTCTAATAAACTCTTAAAATTATTATAAAATTGTAAAGTAAGTTCAATTATACCAAAATTACAACCTTGGCATGAATTAATGTTGTCGAACTCCATATTTTATTGAATTTTTTAAAACAGAAAGACACACACTTTTCCCTTACAATGTCAAAAATGTGACTAATTTTAGCACGAAGAGTAAAATGTTACTTTACTGATAAGTTGGAAACGGAAACCTAAAAGCTTAGATTTGCTCCTGATACAGACGATGGGTGTCAAAAATATATCATAAAATATATTCTTTTATTTATAAAATACACAAAATTATAAAATTTTCACCCACACTGTTCATAAATAAACTATTGCTATCCAATGATATAATATTTATACATATGCGTTGCGTATTAAGAGGACGCCTCCAAACTTGGAATTAACCAGTGTAAATTTATATTATAACAATTTTAGATTGGCCGTCAACTCACCAAAGTGATTTGGAAGGCTACTGGTACTTACAGTAAGTTAAAAATAGATATGTTTCCTTTACTGTGTCGCTCAATGACTTCATTTACAGATCTAAGAGCACGTAAAGTGTTAATCATAGAGATAAGAAAAGAGATTAAAAATAAAAAATAAAAATGTAGAGCACAAATACAGACATATACACATACCTATAGACATACATACACACACACATACACACGCACATGTGTATATATATATATATATATATATATATATATTTTATGTAAAGAACGACGCTTGTGTAGAAGAGCATTTCGCACAAGATGAGGAGGGAGAACGAGCAAATGAAAAATGAGGTGCCACCCGGGGTACCTCATTTTTCATTTGTTCGTTCTCCCTCCTCATCTTGTGCGGAACGCTCTTCTACACAAGCGTCGTTCTTTACATTAATTATACTGTGTGTTGTTTGCAGTTAAAATGTATATATGTACGGCATGCGAAGGTGCCCCATCCGGGCATTGGTTTCTGCTCGTATGTAGGAGAATTACGACTTCTGATTGATCGAGGTCCATGGTGTAGTGGATAGCATATCTGACCGGCAATCGGATGATCCCGGGTTCGATTCCCGGGTGGTACCTCATTTTTCATTTGTTCGTTCTCCCTCCTCATCTTGTACGGAACGCTCTTCTCCACAAGCGTCGTTCTTTACATTAATTATACTGTGTTGTTTGCAGTTAAAAAAAAATATATATATATATATATGGGATTGAACTCAGAATGGTCCCCTGAGATCTTTTATGTTACACACAGACCGTGCATGGAACAAGGAACTCTTCTGAGAAAATTAAATCCGTTGCCCACGTCAGGCTAACATCATGAAAAAGAAAAACTATAGTAACACGTATTTGTCATTTACCATTACTTATTCGAACTATAGTTGATTTAATTTTTCCAGAAGAGTTCCTTGTTCCATGCAAGGTCTGTGTAGCTGGTAGCTGGTAGCAGCAAAAACGTTGGCCAGTGGTGCTACTTCACGATTGTCGCGGTGAGTGCATGGGAAGGGAAGGAAGAGGGAGGGAGGGAGACCTGGGTGTAATTCTGGTAAACGGGGCTAAATGAAATCAGTCGCGCGTCAGCTCGAGCTAAACGTGGTTGTGTTGTGCCTACCCACTCATAGGCTATCCCGCGAGTGAAATGCTTAACAATAAATAAGGTTGACTTTTTGTTGGATAACACAGCTCAACAAAAAAAAATTTTTGTTTCGTTGCCAAGGAAATTCGTAAGAATTTAGGGTATTTTGGGGTTGCTGAATTCCAAAATGAAAGTAGTTTTTCCGATTTGGCTCTAGTTCTTGAGATAATGAATACCCTCAATTAATAGGAAACGTAACCATAACGCGTGCATATGGGAAACTACCGGAACATTCTAGATGGTGAGACACGCGAATATTCTGTGTTTACTCCGCGATCATTCTAGAATATTCCCCCCCCGTATATAAGTCATCGGCCACCCAACCAGTAGTCAGTTAACAGTTGGCAGTGGAGCGGTACGTGTTGTCTGTTGTGTTTTTCGTGTTTCTCGTCCGTGTAATGTATTTGTATACATGTACTTAGTGTACATAAGTCAATATGAAATGAACTTATAATTTTATTGTTTTCTTTTTTCAGAGAAATATGAGTTCTTCACGAAGAGGCTGCTTAAACAATCCTAATGTATTCTGCTACATTTGCGGCGAATACACTCTGCAAAAACAAAGAAAAAACATCACAGACATTGTAAAGCAAGCTTATCTTGCGTATTTTGGCGTGGCGCTTGGAGACCAAGACAAGTCATGGGCTCCCCATAAGGTTTGCAAAACCTGTGTAGAATGCTTACGACAGTGGAAAAATCGAGAAAGGAAAAGTTTAAACTTCGGTGTGCCTATGGTGTGGCGAGAGCCGAAAAACCACCACGACGATTGTTATTTCTGTGTGGTTAATGTGAAAGGTTTCAATCGATACAAGAAACTCAAGTGGGATTATCCCAATTTGGAATCAGCAAGGCGACCTGTCACACAGCGAAGACGTTCCCATACCAGTGTTCACCACACTGCCCGACCTTCCGTTGTCAGAATTTGAAGAAATTCAGGACTTAGGTGGTAGTAGTGGAAGTGACTATGAAGGAAGCATTTCAACACCTCAGCAGTTCTCCCAAGACGAACTCAATGATCTGATACGGGACCTCAGTCTGTCAAAGCAAGCATCTGAACTTTTAGCATCCAGACTAAAAGAAAAGAACTGTCTACAGCCAGAAGCTAAAATAACAGGTTATCGGACAAGAGAGGCGGGACTTCTTTACTTCAGCCAAGATGAAGAACTTGTATACTGCAATAACATCCCTGGACTTGTTCTTCAAATGGGACTGGAATATCGACCAGGAGATTAGCGGCTTTTTATAGACAGCTCCAGTAGAAGCTTGAAATGTGTTTTACTGCACAATGGTAACCGATATGCATCTCTTCCAATTGCTCACTCAACAAAACTTAAAGAAGAATATGAAAATATCAAAATGGTCCTGCAGAAACTCTGCTATCATGAGCACCAGATGCCTATTTGTTTTGATCTAAAGATGGTAAACTTCTTGCTTGGGCAGCAAAGTGGATATATGAAGTACCCTTGTTTCATCTGTTTATGGGATAGTAGGGCAAGGCAAGATCATTGGAAAAAAGTGACATGGCCTTCAAGAGAAAACATGACTGTAGGTGCAGCGAACATCATTAACGAGCCTTTGGTTGACAGGGAAAAAATCATCCTCCCACCACTTCATATCAAGCTGGGACTAATGAAACAATTTGTTAAGGCCTTGGACAAAGATGGCGATTGCTTTAAATACATTTGTAGATCGTTCCCTGGACTAAGTATGGAAAAACTAAAAGCTGGAATCTTTGATGGCCCTCAAATCCGTACACTTATCAAGGATTCTAATTTCACAAAATTTATGAATGGTGTTGAAGCTTCTGCCTGGTGCAGTTACGTCTCAGTTGTCAAGAACTTCTTGGGTAACCACAAAGCAGACAATTATGAAGAACTGGTGCAAAACATGCTCACAAACTTTAAAAAGTTGGGTACTAATATGAGCATAAAGGTACACTTTCTCCATAGCCACTTACACAGATTTCCGGATAATCTTGGTGATTTTAGCGAGGAACAAGGGGAGAGGTTTCATCAAGATATCAAGGTGATGGAGGAAAGGTATCAAGGCAGATGGGACAGACACATGATGGCAGACTATTGCTGGAACCTCCAACGTGATTGTCCTGATAACCCACATGAAAGAGAATCGTACAAACAGAGATTTACTATACATTAATTGTAATTATGCGAATCAGCTTACTGTGTTCATCTGTTATTATACCGAATAAAATGCCATTATGTATTTCATGTGTTTACTTTTGTATGATTTGAGACAATTTCAATGCGATTTGTAAGTAGGCTCCGCCTGAACATTAAATTTTTTGCATTTTTACGTGTTTCAATGGGGTACCAATTATCTCATAAATTAGAGCCAATCTAGCAAAACCGATGTCATATTCGGAATCAGCACCACAAAGTTACCCCAAAATCACTCTAATATGATTGGCAATAAAATGAGTGTTCACCAGTGTAATCCATTTAGTGGATTAAATTTACAAACTAAATTGTTAATTAAATAGTTAGGGACTCATCAACCTAATATATTAATAAATCAAACGTACAAAACACAATCAAGAACACTTAATATTGAATAGAAAGCAGAAAGTCATGGCTAACAGCTAGTGAAAATCTTAAAAGTGTTATAAATAACCGTTCCTTTTTGGGAGGGAATGTATCACCGTATTCGGTACGCGCGCGAATAATGCCAAACCCTAAAGACGTGAGTCCAATGCGCATGTGCGAGACCCGAAGGTATGAAAGCTCGAGTCAAGCCACACCCGGGACGATTCTACTACTTGATATTACCCGTGCTATACGCATAAACCCGTTGCCGTTAGGCCGGTTCATCTGCTCCCATTAGTTATCATTTGAAGTGTTATGTAAGCTATCATTCATTATTCATCGCTTTTACAGCTTACAACCTGAAACATCGACGCCATCCTGATGCCCGAGTGACTTTAAGGGTAAATGAAATACCCAAAAGCCAGTGGATCCAAACCCGCCATATAATGGGCGTTCTACCAAGACTTACGTCACCACCATAAATTACACACAGACCAGATTATCCGGCGTCCAAACAGGAACCGACCCAATATAAAATAAAAGTTTATACTGTTTCAATTGTTATTTGGAGGTGAACTTGCTTTATACTAGTAATGGTATAAAAGATCTGAAACACCTCTCAGAAAGAATAAAAACACGTGATCAAATTTCTTTTCACATCGGGAATTGTTCAAAAACAAACTTACTTGGAAAAGTAAATATTGCAACGCAGTTAGACGCAGGGTATAAGATTTCAGTCCAACGGCATAACGAATTAGTAGACAGGAATAGGCAGGTTTTAAATAGAATCATTGACTTTAAAATTTTGTGGCAACCATGAACTTGCTCTCGGAGGTCATGATGAAACAAAAATCAATCAACAAAGGTGTATTCTTTGATCTTTTGAGTGAACTTGGCAAATTAGACAGTCAGTTGCACGAACATTTACAAAATGCAACTGTTTCAATACACACTTCTGTTAATATCGAAAATGAGTTCCTGGACTGTATGCTTTCAGTTTATAAAGATGCTCTACATGAGAAAGTCAATGAAACAATGTTCGTGTCAGTTCAGACTGATGAGACCACGGATATTTCCATTATATCACAACTTGTTATTATATTGCGGTTTGTCATGGGCATTGAAATAGTGGAAAATTCCATGGCTTTGTAGAACTAAAATATAGATCTGCTGCTGGCACAACTAAGTGCATTCTTGATGAAATCGACGTGTACATTTTGAAAAATAAGTTGGATGCACAGGCTTATGATGGTGCTCCAGTGATGAGTGCCGAACGTAACGGAGTACAGAAATTGATAAGAGAAGCCTATCCTCATGCTCATTTTGTACACTGTAACCTTGTTATGCAAAACGTTTGCTCTGCTGTTGCTCCCGTCAGGATATTCTTCTCTAACTTGACTTCATTCTCCTCTTTTTTCTCACATTCTTCCAAAAGAACAGCTATGCTGCAAGAAGTTTGCGGAGAACGTCTGCCTCGTGCGATTGTAACCAGATGGAATTTTCAGAGCAGAGTCGTAAATTCCGTGTATGAAAATAAAGCATCATTGATGCAGTTCTTCAAACGAATCCAGAATGAACCTGGATGGGACTCAGTGTCAATAATAAGCAAGTGCTCTAATGAACTTCCTGGAGAATAATCAGCTCAATTTTTTCTCAATATATTTAGTGAAATTATGCCGGTAATTGTGTTGTTCTATAACATTCTTAAAAAAAATTAAAACGCCTGTTTCTGTCAAGCAACATCTTCACTCATTTTGTACATCTATAAAAAAAAATTCGTCAAAAGGTGTCAGAATTACCTGATGATTCGGAACAAACTACTGAAACGAAACGAAAAAGAAAAGACAACAAAAAAGCCTGTGTAATCGAATGCTGTGACCTTATGCTACAAGAGGCTGAAGATCGGTTTGGTGGAACTGAACATCTCGAGTGCTTCACTTTAGTTGATCCTACAAAATTTGTTGCGTTCAGAAAAGAATTTCCTGCAAATATATATGAATCTTTTAAATTCTATCCATTTTTTGAAGAAGAAAACTAAAAAGTGAGCTACGCGTTCTATACAACACTGAAGAATTTAAAAATGTAAAAACAAGTAATGAATTGTACTGCTTTATATCTGAAAACAATTTGATGTCTGCTTTTTCTGAAACAGTTAAACTGTTAAACATTGGCCTAGCATCGTCCATCGTAACAGCTCAATCTGAAAGATGTTTCAGTTCACTGAAAAGAGTAAAAACCTGCTTGAGGAACACCATCGGACAAGACCGGCTAAATGAAACGGCAGTCCTTTCGATTGAAAGAGACTTTATAGCAAAAACAGCCAATTTCAACCAAAATGTCATCAAGAAATTCGCAGAACAGAAAAAGAGGGGCTGAGTTACTCTACAAATGAGATGAGGGCACTAGCTTTAGAAAAATAGTTAGCCCCGATAAATTATAGTTCACCCAACGCCTCTGATATATATATATTATAAAAGACCAACCCACAAAATTGTCAGCATTCAAAACCAAGGCATTTCTTGTAGGAGGATATGAGCATTTCTTGTAGCGAGCATTTCTTTTAGCGGGATTCGGTGTTTGTCAATCGTGCTGATAGGACTTGCTACAGTGATTTTTTTAATTTATAAGCCGGGCCTTTGTCCCGGTTTGTGTTGATTTACTTAATCGTCCTATTTCGATTGTGCTGAATAAGCTGGAGCTCTATTAGGCCTTTATTTTTGTTCTATAACTTGTTGGCCTAGCTTCTAGGCCAGGGCCAGGCTAGGCCTTTTGTATTAGTTTGGATAGCTTACCATCTTTTGATCGGCTCCTAAATATGTCTTCACAGGCTTCTGCCCTCCAGTCCTCTATTGTTTCTGCCGAAGTGCATTGCAATTCGGATGGCTTTCAGGCAGTAAAAAGGGCTAGGTCCTCAGCCTGCGTTAAGGATGTTCCCACTTCTAAGCGCTCAGAGAAATCCCAGAGTCACATACCAGTTGCTTATACCACTGTGCCTGTTTTAAACTCCTTTTCAGTGCTAGTTCCCCTGCCCTCTATTACTAGCACTACCATGGGTGGGCATGCTGATGGGCGTTTAGTTTCCGGTAACTGTGAGGTCCTTAGTTCTAGGTCTGGTTCTGGGATAAAAGTTACTTCTACACTTCCTCTCAAGACTAAGCCCCTCCCACGTCGTCACCAACATCATGAAATTCTCTCTCACGCTTCGTATGTCTATGTGACTGCTGTCTCTGATAATGTTCGGCTCACTAAGCTCAGTCCCTTTGCCCTTAAGTGGGGTATTGAGACCTTTGTGATGAGGTTAGGTCTGTCAAATACTGTAGGAGTGGCAGTTTGTTACTGCAGGCTGCTTCTCCTCAGTTGCGGACTCTTCTTAATGCTACCTCCTTCTTGAACAACTAGTACACTATTAAGGTAGAATTGGCATCTAAGTTTGATACGATACAAGGCATTATTCGTGCACCAGAACTGCTGGTTGATTCAGTTGAGGATATTTTGGAGGAAGTGAAACCCTGCGGTGTTTTGGATGCGAGACGTCTTACACGAGGTACGGACAGGATTCCTACGAGAGCCTTGGTACTTACCTTTGGTGAGAAGGTTCTCCCTAATAAGATCTGTTGTGGCTACCTCGCTTATACTGTTGAGCATTTCTTTCCGAGACCTCTGTGTTGCTTTAAGTGTGAACGATTTGCTCATGGCCGACATATCTGTCAGAATGAGCTCCGCTGTTGGAAGTGTAGAGGGTCTCACTCCTCTCCAGATTGTGAAGGTCCGGATGATTGTGCAAACTGTCATGATCCCCATCCTGCCTTCTGCTCCACTTGCCCAATTTACCTGAAGGAACAGGCTATAGTGCGATATAAGTGTATTAATAATGTTTCTTTCTCAGAGGCGAGGCGTCATTATTCAAACTTGGATAGGTCATTTTCCCAGGTAGCCAAGACAGACCCACCCCCTATCCCTTCAGCTCAGTCTTCTCCCCTAGCCCCACCTGCTCAGCCTGGACCCAAGCCTTCTGCCTTCTCTGGCATGCCCTCCTGTTTCTTCTGCACCTCCTACAATCCCATCTTCCCATTCATTTACTGCCAGAGACACCTCTCCGCTTCCATACAGTCATAAAAACTTACTTCCGCCGAGGAAATGCGTCTCTTCTTCATCTCTTAATTTTCACGTTTTTACAGTGGAATGTCAAGAGCCTTCATGCACGACTACCCCAGTTGCAGAAACTAATTAGCATCCATTCTTCTGCCTTAATTGTTTTACAGAAAACTCTCCTATCCCAACCATTCTCCCTTTATTTCAAACACTACACATACTATAAAAAAGATAGGAATACCCATAGGGGTGGTGTTGCTTTACTGCTTCATACCCTTGTTCCTGGCATTCCTCGTCCATTAGATATTCCACTTGAAGCAGTTGCCGCACAGGTTCCACTCTTTGGTAGACTGGTTACATTCTGTTCTTTGTACGTGCCCCCTGGCTTTTCTCTTACCTTACAGGTTGCTTGATGATCTTGTACAGCAACTGCCTACTCCCTTCATTTTATTATGGGACTTCAATGCCCATCACTGCCCATTTCTTTTCGCATCATCTGAGTTCTGGTAAGATTCAGCTTTTACGCTTCTATAACTCACTTTGGCTTACTGATTCCTTTCCTACTCAGTGGAAGTCAGCTCTGATTCTCTCCTTTCTCAGTCATACCGCCCTATTGCTCTCACCAGCTGCCAGTGCAAAGTCTGAGAGGATGGTCAACAGGAGGCTTCTTCTTTACCTGGAGGGTAGCTCTCTTTTAGATCCCCATCAGAGTGGCTTTCGCAGGGGCTTTTCCCCTTATGATGCACTTACCCGGCTGGAATGTGGAGTACGGGAGACAGCCTTACGGGATAAATACCTTGTGGCTGTATTTCTTGACATCTCCTAGGCATTTGACTCAATCTGGCATCATTGCCATTTATTGCCAACTTTTTTCTGCACAGGCGTATAGCGCTATACTCTGATAACCATCTCTCAGAGACGTTTGAGATTGAGACAGGGGTCCCTGATGCAGGATACTTAGTCCCACACTCTTTCTGATTAGATCAACGACATCTTCCCTGCACCTCCTTCTGTCTCATACTCCATGTACGCTGATGATTGTGCCTTTCGGGTACCTTCAGGTGATCTTTATGAGGCCTTACAATATGTTCAGGACATGCCAGATGCTTTAATTGACTTGTCTCATGACTGGAGATTGAACTTCTCTGTTGCAAAAACGGAGTACAGTATATGGTCTTCGCCAAACGTCCCATTCTTGACCATCCTCCACTACACTTAGACTCCTTTCCCGTTGCTCGAGTAACTGATTATTATAGATTTTTAGGGATCGTCTTTGATCAAAGTCTGACCTGAAAGTCCCACATTGACTCCATCAAAAATCGGTGTACCAAACCTCTTTCTATTTTGGGATATTTCTCCAAAACGACATAGGGATCTTGCTGGTTCGCTCAAGAATTGAGTGTGGAAATTCCTTATATTCTCCTGCTGCTTCTTGTCATCTTAACCCTTTCTGTCCCAGCGATTCCATATGGCATCATCAACAAAAAGTACTCAATTTCTTCAGATTAGCTTCAGTGATGCTTTATGGCATTTGAATGTAACAATTAACTGTATATCAACATCTGGCAGATAATTTTGGACATTGGCCTAAGCATTTAGAACCTAAAATGGGATGTAGAAACTGTATGAAGGGTTACTCTCGTCTAAAATCGGAAAGTATGATGTACCGTTATGTTTAAAGGAGTACGTTCTACCGTTGTGTTTAGCAAAGGACAAGAATTACTTTTATTTGTTTCGTTAAAAGTACCAAAATTATGTTAGTTTTTCTTATTACTTGATAGCGCCAAATGGAATCATATAATTTCTAGTGTAATTAATTAATTAAATTTCTAAACAAAGTTTCGTTTATGTTTCAATACCTATTTTTAACATTTTAAAATATTAAATTTTTTTTTTAGCTCAAAACAATAATTTGGGACAGAAAGGGTTAAACTGGATCGACTCCAGTATCGAAGCATTCGACTCGCTGTGGGCGCACTGCGCTGCACTCAGATGGACCTCCTGGAGGCAGAGGCTCTTGTTATGCCTTTACAATTTCGCCGTCTATTGTTGGGTCTTCGTTATCTTCTCCGCACCTTCAGCATAGCTCACCACCCTGTCCGCCGGTTATACCTGGACTTTTACTTGTTCCACTTTTATCTGCAACGTCCTCCTCTTTTGCCCTTCATTGCTGCTGTTCAAAGGATTTTCTCTGCTTTTAACATTTCTGCTCATGACCTGCACTCCAGTGGGCTGTCCCTCCTCTATTTGATATCTCTATTCCCTTTCAATTATGATCTGATCCAGTACTCAAAGTCTCAGGTAGCCTCTGTTGTTATACGAAATAATTTCTTTGCCCTCATAGTCTTTACCAGCCTCTCAATTCACCTACATAGATGGCTCTAAACTTCTAGATCAGTGGTGCACAAACTTTTTTGATGTGAGGGCCAAGCGAAGAAAATAACTAAATGTATTAGCCTACTTACTTTCCATCTAAGTCATAAATTGGGTCACTTTTATATTCTAACTTTTTTATTGAATTGAAAAGACCCGTGGGGGCACTGAAAAGACCCGTGGGGGACACATTTGGCCCGCGGGCCAGGGTTTGTGCATGACTGTTCTAGATGGACAAACAGCATTTGCCTTTGTCACTGACCTCTACCTGTGACATTTTTACGGCAGAACTTTTACGCCATTTTTCAAGCAGTTCAGTATATAGCTCACAACATTCCATGCCTAATTTTAGTGCGCAGTGATAACCAGTTTGCGCAGTAATAATTTCAATTTGTGCAGTGATAAATTGGAAATCTGTGCAGTGATAAATTAGGTTCTATATCTGATATAGAACCTAATGTATCACTGCACAGATTTTCAATTTATCACTGCACAAATTGAAATTATTACTGTTCAAATTGGTTATCACTACATACTAAAATTAGGTATGCAACATTCTGCATCATCACAACTTTGTCATCTGCTCTGATTCTCTCTCCGTTTTGCAAGCACTGGAAAGAAACTCTTTCCCACATTTCCTCATCCATCGAATTTTACAGTTGTTACATTTGTAACACTGCACAGATTTTCAATTTATCACTGCACAAATTGAAATTATTACTGTTCAAATTGGTTATCACTGCATACTAAAATTAGGTATGCAACATTCTGCATCATCACAACTTTGTCATCTGCTCTGATTCTCTCTCCGTTTTGCAAGCACTGGAAAGAAACTCTTTCCCACATTTCCTCATCCATCGAATTTTACAGTTGTTACATTTGTAACACTGCACAGATTTTCAATTTATCACTGCACAAATTGAAATTATTACTGTTCAAATTGGTTATCACTGCATACTAAAATTAGGTATGCAACATTCTGCATCATCACAACTTTGTCATCTGCTCTGATTCTCTCTCCGTTTTGCAAGCACTGGAAAGAAACTCTTTCCTACATTTCCTCATCCATCGAATGATACCCGAGTCATGTGGGTATCCCATGAAATGAGGCTGCTGACGTTCAGCCAAGAATGCAACAATCTTTGGATCTCGGGTACGGCCCAAACTATGTTCTCACGAAGCGCAGGCCCTCCTCCAGCCTCATGTTCACAGTTGGTGGCAGGAGGTTTGGAATTCACTTCCTGCCCCTGATCCTACATTAGCTCCTTCAATTCTTCTCCACTGGCCATCATATAATTTGTCCTGGAGGGAACAGGTGGTCCTAGCTAAACTCCATCTTGGTACTTGTCGCCTTACGCCCCAGCGCTGCTTCACCAATAGCCTTTCTACTTTTAGCCACCCTTGTCATGCCTCACTTACTCTCTCCCACTCTCCCATGTATTCCTTGAGTGTCGCATATAATGCTGCTCGTTTGCGTCTTCGCACTGTGTGCCAAGATCTCTCTCTACCTTTTCAACTAAGCTCCATCCTTAGCCCATACTTTTCTCCTCATCCTGTACTCAGCTTTTTGATGGAGTTCCAATTGTATGCATTCATTTAATCTTTTTCCTTTTCTCTCACTTTCCCTGTATATGTAGCTAGAGCCCTCTTTTCAAGTGCCACAGAGTCGGCCCTGTGGCTGAAGAGGTGATGGGTCTCTTACTTTTCTGTCTTTTTTCTTTTTGGTTCTTGCTTCTCTTCCTATCTATTTTGTCCTGAACATTTGTGATTAATCCTTAACTTCGCAGCACGCTTTGTCTCCGTTCTGGGTTTAATAACCCATTGTGTTGGTGCACCATTAAACTCAATAAATCAATCAATCAATCAAAGTCAAAACCAACCAGCTGGGTGGAATCAAAAAGTAAGCGATAAAAAAAATATGTGTGCTCGTTTAGCTTCAGGAGAGTTTAGGTCATTTGATATTGTAAAGTTTATTGTCGATTCTATGATTGTTGTGATTATTAACTGTAAGTTAGGATTTCCATGTTTATTTACTTAAATCTCCATCTGTGTTTATACCAACTTGAAAGAACCAGTGCTAACTCAACTTCCTTTGAATTAAGGTAAGTTTTTCTTTAATTAAATACTTTAATAGGACTACCTTAAAAATTCTGAATATCGAAGACAAAAGGATTGAAGGAATATAAATAACCTTTTTTACAGACCATGAAATGCTAAATCTCCTAAACTCTCCTGAAGCTAAACGAGCACACATATTTTTTTCTGATCGCTTCCTTTTTGATTCCACCCAGCTGGTTGGTTTTGACTTTGACTGATTGATTGATTGAGTTTAACGGTGCACCAACACAATGGGTTATTAAACCCAGAACGGAGACAGAGCGTGCTGCGAAGTTAAGGATTAATCACAAATGTTCAGGGCAAAATAGATAGGAAGAGAAGCAAGAACCAAAAAAAAAAAAGACAAGAAAGTAAGAGACCCATCACCTCTTCAGCCACAGGGCCGACTCTGTGGCATTTGAAAAGAGGGCCTCTAGCTACATATACAGGGAAAGTGCGAGAAAAGGAAAAAGATTAAATGAATGCATACAATTGGGACTCCATCAAAAAGCTGAGTACAGGATGAGGAGAAAAGTATGGGCTAAGGATGGAGCTTAGTTGAAAAGGTAGAGAGAGATCTTGGCACACAGTCTGAAGACGCAAATGAGCAGCATTATATGCCAAACACTCAAGGAATACATGGGAGAGAGTAAGTGAGGCATGACAAGGGTGACTAAAAGTCGGAAGGCTATTGGTGAAGTAGCGCTGGTGCGTAAGGCGAAAAGTACCAAGATGGAGTCTAGCTAGGACCACCTGTTCCCGCCGAGACAAATTATGTCATGGCCAGTGGAGAAGAATTTGATATTGTAAAGTTTATTGTCGATTCTATGATTGTTGTGATTATTAACTGGAAATTAGGATTTACATGTTTATTTATTTAAGTCTCCATCTGTGTTTATACCAACTTGAGAGAACCAGTGTTAACTCAACTTCCTTTGAATTAAGATAAGTTTTTCTTTAATTAAATACTTTAATAGGACTACCTTAAAAATTCTGAATATCGAAGACAAAAGGATTGAAGGAATATAAATAACCTTTTTTACAGACCATGAAATGTTAAATCTCCTTTAAAATAATTTAAGTTATAATTTTGCACAATTGGAATTATGATTAATAAAATTTGTTAATTTTAATTTGAAAATTTGTGTAACCTTACTTTAAGATAAATTTGAAAAAAAAGCGATAAATATTTCTAAAATCCTGTAAAAAAGAGTTATGGTGCTAAAATTTAAATTAAGATTACTTTCACGGTTTACTGCTCTGTGTTTACTTAAAGTTTGTCCTTTTATCCACTCTTATGCAAGTGCTGTTACCTAATTGACTCTATTTAAGCTTAACTCTGTCTATATCAGAATTTAAGGATCTTTTCCAAATGGACAAACCCACGTCAAAGGCGTACAATTGACCTAACCGGGCATTCAATTGACTTAACCTGGCATTCAATTAACCTAACCGGGCATTCAATTGACTGGGAGCAACTCGCAAGTAGATAGATCAAGGCACTGCATTATCATATGCTCACACTACAACGATAATATTCAGACTAAACTAGGTCTAAGCAGGCAACAAATAAACATTAATAACCACAACAAAAATGACTGTTTATGAGAGTTCGTGTGGAGTAAAAGGTATGCAAATAAAGATTTATTTATAAAAATATTATTGAATATTGCAAATTTTAATAAATAAAGGATATTATCTGTGTTTTATTTTGTAAAACCGACTACATAACACTGCATAATTTAGATAACGGTCATGCGCCAAGCAAACTAGTGCGCATATAAATGCAATTTTTTTCGTATGTTGGGCATATTTCTCCAGGAAAATAATGTCATTTTCGTCATTAGAACAAAAAATTTATTAGTATACAAGTTTTCAGCTAAATCCCGTGGGGTCATCCATTTGGAAAAGATCCGAATTTAATGAAGGGTCACTTATTGATAGTACTCATATCAACAAATCTAGAGAGTATTCGAAAAGTCCCGTCACCCCCTACAAAATGTACATATTGTAATACAAATTTTATTTTTGTGTGATTAATTGAATTTATATGTGATTCAGTGACAATTTTTTTTCTTTTCCAGGTATTAGATTTGTGTGAACAATGGCAGACCAGTCCACTTATACTCAGGAGGAAAGGATAGTGATGAGCACATGGGCTCATGAAAGGTCACATATTGGCAAAACGATGCATGATATCCAGAATGATTTCAACACAAGATTCAATAAAGCTGCACTACCGAACGAGACGGTATTACGCTGGGAGAAAAAGCCGTTTGAAACTGGCTCCATCAAGGGCAGACCACGGGCGGGAAGACCAACAACGCGAGCAGAACAGTGTGAAAGTGTGATTGCATCGGTGGCTCGTTCACCGAAAAAATCGCTTCGGAAACGATCACAAGAATTTGCAGTCCCCATGTCCACAATGAGAGATCACATGACAAAAGATCTTGGCATGAAACCATACCGTCCGTCATTTGTTAATGAGGCGCATAATCCTTTGTTACGAAAATGATGGTGCACACACAGATATTCTTGATTGGTAATTGTAATTAGTAACTGTATTTACTGTAATTAAAGTAATTGTTGCTAGTGACTTGTTTCTTAAATTACACCTACCACATATAAATACAAATAATCACACAAATATAAAATTGGTATTACAATATGTACATTTTGTAGAGGGTGACGGGACTTTTCGAACACCCTCTACTTCAAACCTCTCTGAAAAGGAAATTGATAATTTAGTTAAAGCTGTTAAGTCAGCCACAAAGCAGTTAATAATTAAACATGGTTTCAAACGTCAGGTAACATGAGTAGTATGGCCACAAAATGCCAGAGTGCAGGAATGTTGCAAATGTTGCATAATATTGCAAGAGTGCAACCCCACCCCCCTTGGTGCCAAGCCCCACTCCCTTTGTTGCAAAATAAAAAAATTCCCCTGGGGGAGAAGTTGGGACGGCCTCACCCCCAAAGGGGCATACCTAACCTAAGAGAGAGAGAGAGGTGGAGGGAACCCAGAGGAAGGGGGTTCTTCGCCTGACAGCTGTCAGACGCATATGAGGTCTTCAGCCGCCCCGCCGCTCTCTTAAAGGACCCTAATCAGCCAGTTGGCTTAGAAGGCTGAGTTGCCAGATTCGTTATCTATTAAATTATTCCATATATTAATCAGCCAGTTGCCTTAGAGGGCTGAGTTGCCAGATAGCATTAATTATTTAATTATTCCTTATATTCTTCTGTCATCTGGCTTAGAAAGTTGAGCTGTCAGCTTCGCTACGTATTTATTAAATTATTCAATATATTCCAGTTTGTTTAGAAGACCGATTTGACAAATAACAATTAATTAAATATTCAGAAAACCGCTTTAGAAACCAAACAAGTGATATAATCGTGTACAAGGAATAAATAAAACACCAATACAACGTTCTGTTTATTTTAGCTGAATTAATGGATAGAAAATGGGACATATATATGGTCAAATAATAGAACGGAAAATATAAGCACACCGGACAAAAAATTAGTCACCCCTAATAGCACCGATAGTAGGAAGTTCAAGGTCACACAGAGGGCGCTGATGTAGCATTGGTAAGTGACAAGTAGCGGTGACGTAGCACACAGGATCAGATCTGTTTCGTGAGGTGGTGAAGAACAAAGTGTGTGTTGGATATAGTCTGCAAAATGGGTCGTGAGGCAGACGTTACTCAGTGGCAAAAAGGAGCCATCGTGTTTGGCAGAGCCCACGGACACAAAATGTCTGAAGTAGCCCAATTTGTTGGTGTGTCAACGCATACTGTCCAGCGAGTTTACAAAGAGTGGTGTAGTTCGCAATCAACTGACAATCGACGGCGTAACTGTGGCCGGAAAACAATTCTCGACAATAGGGGCCGCCGCCATGTTTCTCGTCTAGTAACTGCAAATCGTTTTCAAACCAGAGAACAATTGCTCCAAGAAACCAATGAGGTTCTCCAGCGACCAATTTCCGAACGGACATTGCGACGAGAACTGCATGCGATGGACATCTGGAGCAGGGTACCACGGAAGAGGCCGCTGTTAACAGCAAGTCACAAATTGGCACGTTATAAATGGGCTCAGAGGCACAAAAACTGGACTGCGGCAGATTGGAAACGTGTAATTTGGTCCGATGAGTCCCGTTTTTGTTTGTTTTCCAATGATGGGAGGTGACGAGTACATCGCAGGTCCAATGAAGCCTTTAATCCTGAATGCGTCGAAGGTGTTGTTCAGGCTGGAAACAGAAAGTGAAGCGCAGGAATAGACACCCACGGACCCTGGCGGAACTTCGGGACCGGCTGATGAACGAGTGGCAGCAAATCGATGTTCAGTACATGCACAACCTCGTAGAGTCTCTGCCTTGCCGGATTCGTGCGGTTATCAAGGCCAGAGGCGCCGTCACACGTTATTAGGTACATTCTGAGAGGGGTGACTAATTTTTTGTCCGGTGTGCTTATAATGATTCATTATATTTATATATATATACTATATACGAATCTAAGAATATTTGCTTTATTTCTATCCTGCATTATTTTTGCAATAAAACGCGAAACTTTAATCCCATATGTAGTGTTTCAATACTTTTTTCTAAGTAAGCATGAAATTATAATTATTATTAATATTATTACCACTACTAATGATATATTACCACTACTAATGATATATATATATATATATATATATACACAGTGTTGGGCACTAAAGCGTTAATCCGATAACAGTTAATTAACGAAGTTAACTTTTTTTAATGGACTATTAACGGAAGTTAATTTCCATTTATCGTTATCGGACCAGTTAACTTCCGATAACTCGATATTTAGTCTGTTAAAGTCCGTTAACACGTTAACTGCGAGGAGTCATTCACGGAAGATCACCGCTCCGAGAATGAATTCAAACCGCCATAACTTCAGTCTGCCAATTCCGTCCTCTGCCGCAGTGGAACGGCTCTTCTCTCTCGGCAAGGACATCCTGAGGCCCAAGAGGTCAAGACTAGCAGTTGGGCCTAACTTTGAGAAGTTGGTCTTTCTGAAGGGCAACCAGCACATTGTGTCAAAGTCTTTAATAAATGTGCCTAAAATTTAATTTCACCTTTCAGTTCCCGCCATAATAATTCTCTGGTAAATTAAAATTTAGTTAATGGTTAGTGGTTACAAGGGTTTCAAAACATGTAATCAGTACATTTTTTATTAAAAAAAAAAAAAAAAGTTATTAAGCAAAAAAGTTGCAAAACTTGATAAAAATACAGTTAAATACCTATTTATTGTTGGATTTTGCATAAATAAACATTTTCTATGGGTTTTAAAGCTTTTTTCCTTGATTTTTTAAATGTTAGTAAAGAAATAGTTATCGTTAACGGATTATCGTTAACTTCCGTTAACTTTGTAGTAAAATTATCGGATTAGCGTTATCGGAGTTAAAAATTGGGGTTAACGGATTATCGTTATCGAAGTTAACTTTTTGGTTAAAGGTGCCCACCACTGTGTGTATATATATATATATATATATTTCAATTTTGGAAATCTTGGAAATGTACAGGAAAAGGCATGTTTTTATGTCGTATCTTTCGAGTTTAATCTACGGTCAGGAAGGCAATTTTAGAACAGATGTCTTTCAGTCCTTCACACATAATTCAGACGATTTATGGTATGTTCAGACCATCCCATGATAAGCTAATCAAACTACAAAACAAGATTCAAGTTGGGAACCTTTCTGTCGCCTTTCAGTGCAAATAACATGTTCCTTCAATAGCAAATCTGAAACCATACGTACATCTTTTTCTAATCAGCATGTGACCATTTAAGCAAATAAACATTTTAGCCGTAATGGTTAAGATATCTTCCACATTTTTATTTTCTGCCAGTTTAGTACAACACACACAATGCACACGTCATTTCTAATCAACATGTGACCATTTAAGCAAATAAGTACTTTGCCCGTAATGGTTAAGACGTCTTCCACAGTAAATATATTTGTTTTTAACCTTACAAAGCATGACAATGAGGTTTCCGAAAAAAAATAGACAAACAAGATATGGAATGTAATTTAAATTTATTTTTCGCAGAAAACCAAATTGAATTGTTCGGAAAATAAAAACATTGCCTTCATGGCCAACCACTTTTCCCAAATCTTAAAAGCCAATATTTGTTTCACGATAGGGAATATAAGATTATCGCAGAAAATAAAATTTGTATCAGATAAAGTCCCACGCATCGGAACAGATGGCCCGCCCAGATTTGATGGGAGTTAGCCAATCACGACACTGTACCCGGACCTCGGTTGGGTGCCATACAGGTCTACACGATAAGCCCCGCCAAAATTCATGCCCAGACTTCATGGATTCAGCCAATTACGACACTGTGGGGTGTGTCCAGAGCCTAGGTTGGTCGAAAATGCATGCCTACACGTTAAATCCCACCCAAACTTCACCGTCAGCCAATAGGAGGCTAAGAATCGCTCTTGGGGGCTGGCCACATGCCCCCCTTATAAAGGGAGATCCTTAGCGAGAAAAAATCATTGCATATTGGCCAACCATGCCTCCTCAGCAGATTACAATCTTCTACCTTCTTTAACATTGCCCCTGCTAAGGCAGGGCAAATCCGTGGTTACACGTTGCATAATGGATACGGGCTCTCAGAACTCTTACATTAATTCGAAGTTTAAAAGGGCACTAGTTGGATCGATGGAGCTGCCAAAGGCAACCTATCAGATCAAAACCTCTTTGGGGCAACAGTCCAAAACTTTTGAACAGATACAAACTACCATTAAGGTCGAGGGTAAGGAATATCAGGTTGAATTGCTTGTTGATATCTCGTTAGATTTAAGCTATAAAGTAAAGAGATTGAATAAGACTATTAACTTTAAAGGATAAAAATTTAAAATTAGCTGACGAGTACTTTGACGAAGACTTAATTCAGAGATTTAATTAATGTTAACTGTGTTTTGGGATATGGATGTTCTTCAAAACCTTTTCCCTTTTCAGACTGGCTATTATTTGGGTGGAAATGTTATGGACACTCCTTTCGGGTTTATTCTCGTTGAAAATGTTCATGGTTGCTGGAGCTGGTAAGAAAGCCTGTGAAGGAGAGGGGGCGGAGGAATCATCCTGACTAAAAGGCGGTTGATGAACAAACTAACTAAAACGTTGTGTCTTCAAATCTTAAAAGCGACCGTTGAACATCAGCGCTCGTCAATTCTCTGATAGATCCCAGACCCTCGTTTCTCAATCTCGTATGTGACCTTCGAATCTCAAAAGGATTTGGGGCTCGAGCAACTTTTTAAATTAGAGAGCTTGAACTCGCTTGAATCTTTGAAAATAAAGGAGTTTAACGACTCCATAGCATTTAGGGACTCTAAATATCAAATCACATTTAATAAAGTTCATACTTCTTTGAAAGATCAAGATTTACTAAAAGAATATGAAGTATTTGAACAACAATTGCGACATAATATCATAGAGGAGATATTGGTACCTCCAGAAGGTGGATGAGTGTGGGTGCCTCATCGTTATATTTTGAGACGGAACAAGGAACAAGCCACCACTAAGATAAGACCAGGTTTTAATTGTTCTTTATCTGTTAAAGGTTCGCATTCGTTTAATCAAGCAGCTTATCCTGGCATTAATTTAATTTCTTCCCTCATTAACTTGCTTTGCCAGTTTAGATCTTATTCATTTGTAATTTTGGCCGATATTAAACAGGCCTTTCTTCAAATTAAACTAAAATTGGAATCGGATCGTAACAAGTTTTGCTTCTTCTGGAGAAAGGGTGATAAGTGAGTTCAGTGTAGATATACTACTATAGTCTTTGAATTAATCAGCTCACCTTTTATATTAGTTTATCTTCTCAAATATCACGCAGATAAATATCCACTCGACATTACTACCGCAATCATGAAAAACCACTTTTATGTGGATAACCTAATTTTTTCCCACCAAAGCCATCAGGTGTTAAAGAAGCTTTACCACAAGTCACGAGAACGGTTGGCAGGAGGTAGTTTCACATTGAGAGCATGGGACACTAACTGTCCCGAACTGAAAGAACTGTTCATTTCAGATCAGACCTACATGGAGCACAAGAGCAGTGACGAGAAGGTGCTTGGGTACCTTTACAGTTCTTCCTCAGACACAATGAGGTTGGTGGATTTTGCATTACGCGAGTAAAGCTTGCTACGGGTTTTGTGATTACGTAACCAGTCAACTAACTGCTAACTTAGTATTTGCTAAAACTAAACTATGCCCAACTCTCTCTAAAACTCATCAACATTGGAACCTCTAGGTATTTAGTTGGCATTTAAATGTCGGTTTGTGGTAGATTCGTCGTCTCGGGGATTTCGTCGCCAGGACGAAAGTACCCAATTGACGATCGGGACGAAATTACCCGAGATTCAGGGACCCCTGGGGGATTTCGGATAGTTGATGATTGGTTAGTTAAGTCGCGATATTTTCGTTAAAACTAACGAAAATATCACGAATTAACCTAACCAAACCTCAAGGGTGTACAGTTGACTTAACCGGGCATTCAACGAGGGCCGCACAGCGGAAGTAGGAACATTGCCAGCCGGAAAATTTCCAGGCGGAAAATTGCCAGCCGGAAAATTGCCAGTGGGGAAAATTGCCAGTGAGAATATTGCCAGCCGGAATATTGCCAGTGAGAAAAAAACTACAATTCACAAAAAAGGATTTATTTATTAAAATATTATTATTTAAAATTTTAAAATGCTAAAACTTGTTAAGGAAAGGAAAGCCTCAAAAAGTATGAAGATTATAAGCAATAGATCGAAGAAATGTCAATTTATCTTCTTCATTATACTGACGGATGACTTTCTCCAATCTGTCATTGATATTTTTGTACTTTTTGGCAGTATGTCTCTCTTCCCCTCTTTCGAAGTGCAATTTCTTGGTCTGAGCTAAAGCCTTTTCGTTAAAGCTAACGAAAATATCACGACTTAACCTAACCAGTCGTCAAGGGCGTACAGAGGACCAAACCTGGCATTCAATGAACCTAACCGGGTATTCAATAATTTTACCATAGGTTTCGATATATATATATATATATATATATATATATATATATATATATATAATAGTATATATAGTTTAATCGCGGTGCTGGGGCCTTCGGGCCCAGTAATTTTAATTATTTTATTTATGTATTAACACCCAGGTGCACAACCTGGGGACCTAATCAATATGTGTGTGAAGGTTCATGTTTATAACTGCTTCCATTTTGGAGTTATGGCTGGAACACACACACACACGCACACACACACGTCCTTTTTCTCAATTACTTTATTTCTTACTTTCTAAATTTTTACATATTTTTGTCACTGGCAATTTTCCGCCTGGCAATATTCTCACTGGCAATTTTCCCCACTGGCAATTTTCCGCCTGGCATTTTTCCGCCTGGCAATATTCCGACTGGGAATTTTCCGTACACGCGCACAGCAACCACATATCCGGTTAAATTGCAGTTTAGCACCCAACTGGTGATTAGGTAAACTTTAAATAGCTGTAACTTTTTTTATTATTTATTTGCGACAAATTTGGATTCCATATTTGGAAAAAGGAGACAAGACTGCACTAGAAACAAAAAAAAAAAAAAAGGGGTCCCCAAATGGGTGCTAAACTGCAATTTTACCAAACTCGTTACTTTTTATAAACAATTTGTCATCTGGAGAATCAAATCTATTTCAAGAATTCATTGCATTATTTAACCCCATATATAAAAGAATGGCAACAAAACTACCCAAAATCCCCCAGGCGACGAATCTACGCAAGACCTTAAAGGTCTTCCCAGCTAGAAGCTCTGAATATTGGAAGACCTACTCAAATTAACATTTTCTCCGACTCCCAGGTTGCTTTGAGCTGGGTAACATCAAGTAACATGGAAATTTTTTTTGTCAGAAATAGGTTTATTGACATTAAAAATATGAAGAAAATGATGCTTCGAAATTCAAACATAAAACTTAGATTTGTAGAAACAGGCGACAACCCAGCAAATCTACTAACGAGAGGCTTGTCGATAAAATAATTCGGAAACAAATTGACTCTTTGGAAGACAGGTCCTCAATGGTTAACAATACCAGTATGGGTGCAACATTGCATTAAGAGGGATAGGGGTGTAAAGGAAGGGGGATAAGGGGGTAGGGTTTGCAGTGTGTTGAGAGGGGTTGGGGTTGAGAACCTAATCCAGCAGCTGGAGCCCACAAAAGTTTATACTGTATATGTATAATGCGTGTATATGCGTATATGAATTGTGTATGTATGTATATATATATACATAAGAGGGCCACTCAATATATTTTGCCCCACCTTTTTTTTTCTTCCCAAGTTTCTTTGTAAGTTCCAGAAATTTTGTACACAAGTAATTACATATCTTTTCAACAAGTTTTTATTTTTCTACATAGTCTCTATCCTTTTTTACGGCTTTCCTCCACCTTAAAACAAGGGCCTTTATTCCTTGCTGGTAAAAGTCCGCTGGGTTCCGCTGGAGCCACCTCTTAACCTCTTCAACAACCTCATTGTCACTCTGAAACTTTCTTCCACGAATAACATTCTTCATAGGCCCAAACAAATGGAAGTCTGAAGGTGCCAGATCCGGGCTGTATGGAGGGTGGGGTAACACAGTCAAGCGCATTTTTGTGATGGCCTCTCTTGTTTGCAAACTGTTGTGTAGTCTTGCGTTATCGTGCAATAGAAGGACGTCTTCCAGTTTTCTCTCCGGTCGAACTCGCTTTATACGTCTCTGGAGTCTCTGTAAGGTAGCAATATATGCCTCTGAGTTGATTGTTTGTCCTTTGTTCATAATGTCCGCCAGAATCATCCCTTTCATGTCCCAGAAGATGGTGGCCATTACCTTTCTTGCAGAGGGAGCCATTTTGAACTTTTTCTTGCGTGCTGAGTCTGTGTGATGCCACTCCATGGATTGGTGTTTTGTTTCAGGTTGAAAGTGGTGTCCCCAAGTCTCATCCCCAGTCACAATTCGTGAAAGGAAGCCATCCCCTTCTGTCTCGTATCGAACCAACGACTCCGAAGCAATTTCCTTTCTTTGGGCTTTGTGATCTTTAGTCAGTTCGCGAGGAACAAACCGTGAATACACTTTTGAGTATTCCAGTTGCTGAATTATCGTATTCACACTTCCTTCACTAATTCCTAGCTCCAGTGATAGTTCCTTGTATGTGACGCGCCTATTTGATCGAATGATGCTGTTAGCACGTTGCACAGTGTGAGCTGTCACAGCCGATGCCGGACGACCGCAGCGTGGCTCATCATCGAGGCTGGCTCTTCCTCTCTCCTATGATCTCACACGTTTAGATTAGCGTCCAACTGTGCTTCGATCAACAACAGTATCTCCGTAAACGTCTTGTAGACGTTTGTGAATATTTCTAACCCTTTCCTTCTCTGCGGTTAAGAACTCGATAACAGCTCTGTTTACGACGCACATCACTGTCAGACGCCATTTTCGAAACTGCGTTAACCATCGGTTTTATACAAAGGCGTTTAAAAGCGGTTTATACAAGGAGGGGAGGTTCAAACTGGAAAAATCCGGTTATGTGAAGCGCAGAAAGTTCAAACTTATGGCCCAAAAGACATTTCAGCCCCATGGCCTATTATTTAGCTAGGAAAAAAGGGTGGGGCAAAAAATATTGAGTGCCCTTATATATATATATATATATATATATATATATATATATATATATATATATATATATATATATATACTGTTTACTTATATATAGATATATATATAAATAAAACACACGCCTTTATACTGGATACGAACACTGGCTCTAGATTGATAAGCTATCCGGAAGCCGGTGGCTGACTGGCTGGGGAGTCGTGGTATGTAAACATAACACAATGTGTGTGTATATATATATACTGAATGTAACTACAAAGTATTGGCTGGGGAGTCGTGGTACGTACACATAACACGTGTATATATAATGAATGTAACCACACACACACACACACACACACACACTCATATATATATATTGCATATCCGCGCCTCGGTGGTGTAGTGGTTAGCGTCGCTGACTACGAATCCATGGGCCCCGGGTTCGAGACCCGACGGCAGCCGGCGCGCAGCAAAACCCAGCTGTTCATCCTTCAACACAATAAAGAAAGTGGTTGGTAGATAAATGGGTACCCTAGGTGGCCTAGTGGTTAAGACGCTGGGCTGCTGCTGGGGCGTGGTTCGGATTCCACGTTAAACTGTAGGTCTAAGGTGGAGTGAAAAGCTTGACCTTCGTCAGAATGAATAATTCGGGCGGAAGTTAACCAAAGGTTATATATATATATATATATATATATATACACGCTCACACACACACATATATATATATATATATATATATATAGACGAGGGTGGGCTGAAAAGTAATGCCTCCTTTTGAATAATTCTGGATTGTGTAAAGATAGCCAGATAAAACCAGTTTTGTGCTATAACTTGATATCCCCACCCCATTAGGGTGTGTCAATTTTAGGGAGCAAAGTGAAATCTTTAGATTTTCAAAGACTACTAGTGACCAAATGATGCGTTTTTATGTGCTAAATCGAAATATGGCTTTAAAATCCAGATTTGACCACTCCTAGCTACTTATATTTGAAGTTGAAATTCATGAAAAATCAGCAATTTTCGCAAGTATTTTTTTTTTTGTATATAACTACATTTTACATATATTACATACAATTAAAGACATTTTGATTGTATTTCAATATTAAAACTTAGAAATATTGAAAGGTTTCTTGAACTTTGCCAAGGATGCCATATATAACTACATTTTATATACATACAATTAAAAACATTTTTATTGTATTTTAATATTACGTAAAACTCAGAAATATAGATAGGTTTCTTGAACTTTGCCAAGGATGCCATGTCTGCCTTGCTCTTGTTCCTGGACATGAGCTCCCTACTGACCACTGATGTACGCCTCCTTCCTCTCTTGTGAGTAAACATGTTGTGCTGCTTCAGTTGTCATCCTTACACACCTCTCTACTGACTGTGTGTGCGAGGGCCATAGAGGAACTTCCATTGGTCTATCCAGAAACTCCTTGATTGCAGCAGTGGTGAGGGAGCAGGTCAGAGGAGGCTCAGTCACGCCAGAGTTCCAGTCAATAAGCTCCGAGAGTTTGATGG
Source organism: Bathynomus jamesi (assembly GCA_023014485.1). NCBI lineage: Eukaryota > Metazoa > Arthropoda > Malacostraca > Isopoda > Cirolanidae > Bathynomus > Bathynomus jamesi. The sequence goes on along the minus strand of JAJOZX010002963.1, from coordinate 216,156 downwards.
CATCTGGGTTGATGTCAGGAGTCTTTCTGGGTCTGACACTGCAGTCTCCTACCTGGATGTCCTCATCTTCTTCACCTCTGATTTCCAGTATCCTCTTCACTGCCTCCCTCCTCTCCTCCTCCACCTCGCTGCACAGCATGGCCTGTAGCACAGCCTCAGAGTGTGCATACCAGGCTGATCTCTTCACTGTAGGCATAACTATTCCTATCACCTCCTTCTTCTGACTTCTGAGCAGCTCCAGCTGGTACAGCACATGCCTGGGGCCCTCCACCAAGCTGTGATTTAACTTGATGTTGAACCAGTTTGGCATGTAGACTCCCACTATGAATTTCACAATTATCCTCAGATTCTTCAGGATCCTACCCTTCAGCCCATGTTTGGAAATCCACAATCTACAGAACCTTAGAGCCGTGGTGACCCACCTACTGTGACAGACTGGCCCAATCTCCAGGAGAGCTAGACTCTGAGGTACCTCTCCAGATCTGATGGCAGTGATGATCCTGTAGTCATATGATTGGTCTGTGCTGAGGTTCTTGACTACCTCCTGACTGAGATGGGGTAGAGGAGGACCAACAGTGATCCTCGTGAAGTTTGGGTTGGTCTTCAGCTCAGTGGCAGTGTCTAACATCTTTCCTAGGTGCCCAGACCACTTTTTGTTGCTCAATGTCTTGCCGTCCAGCGCAGTCACCAGGTGTCTGAACCTCAGCTCCCCAGTGTGCAAGTCACAGACAATCCACACCAACTTTCTGCTAAGCTTGGCCTCCACATAATGCATTACTCCTCAATCCCAGCCAGTATTCACATTAGTATTCTCACCTCCTATGGCCAAAACGGTCTGGTCTGCTCCTCTCTCTCTTAGCCAGTTCACCAGATGATCAGCAATGACCTCAGCATGACTTCTCTCCTCTGCAGCTTCCTCTGGTACAAAATGTCACAAATATTTCCCACCTGGTTCATGAGACCAGAAAACTGCCTGTCACTGCCCTCGGCTTCCATCATCACTTTGGTGTCATCTCTTTTCCCATCAAAGAAGATACAGGTGATGCCATTTTCCCTAATCTCTTCATCAAATTTCTTGACCAGCTCCTTAGTCAGTCTCTCCTGAGCCCTCCTCACCTTGTTGTGGTCAATCACCAGTGCTGTGTCAAACTCTGTGATAAGACTAGCATCAATCCAGGCAGCAGTAGCAATCTCTGCAGTCTCTCTCAGCTCGCCAGAGCTATGTTGGTGATATCTTCAGTGTTGTATTTCTTCTTAGCCACAGACAAGGAAGAAGTTGTCGCAGCCTCTGGTATGAAGTCTTCTTCCTCCTCTCTCCTCCCTGCCTCCTCCAGTATATCTCCAGTCTCCTCCAACTCCATCTCCAGCAGTGACTCCTCCCTCAACTCCTCTTCTTTCTTGGCTGACTCCTCTGCCTTCCTCCTCCTCTTCTCCTCGACCTTCCCTCTCTGCCCCTGTCTCTGTAGTACTGCTTCCTGTCTCCTGGTCTCAGGGTGATCAGCTAGACCCATCTGGTGTGCCCCCACACTTCCCACCTTTTCTCTCTGACCTTTAATGAAGGCAAGCTCCTGCACTGGTATTTTCTGCTCGCTCCTGCAGCTGCAGTCAATGTGAACCTCACTGTTGCAGACAGGGTTGCACCCAAGCTCACTGCAGCTCCTGATCACACAGTGACAGGTCAGGATGTCCACTAATTTGTCCAGTTTCATCATGAACCTATCGTTGACCTCTAGTTTCACATTGCCAATGGACACCTTCACTGCCTCATCCCACAGTGCCTTCACTTTAGCCCTGATCCTGACCTCAGTGTTGATTACAGGTCCTGTGAATAGAGCGTTGGCCTTTCTCCACTCAGCCAGTAGCCCTGGAACAATGCCGTTGTTAATCAGGTCATTAACTGGATAATTCCTCCTGTCTTCCTGACTCATCTCTCTCCTCAACAAACCATACCTCAGCAGATCTCTGGCTGTGGGCAGCTCAGCAGGGGGAAGTTCCCTCAAAGTCCCCACCGAATGACTTAGGTGACAACTTGATTTGGTTCGGGTTCTGATTTCTTTCTGACTCATCCTGTGGACCTGTGAACAAAAGAAATTTCATTGAAATTTGGATAGGCCTACTGATTATGATTACATAAAATTAAGTTAATTGAAATTCTTAATATCTTTCTATAAGCTCAGATAAAAGGTTGTATTGTTATAGGTACAAGACTTAATTATTGAAAGTAATGACAATTTCATATATCTATCATATCAAAATATACAGAAAGTTTGGGTCACACATAACATTTCGAATAATTTGAATTACACAATATTTACATTACGAAGTAATCAAAATTTTCAAAAAGGAGGGAAAACACATGCATTCACAATCAAAACTCAGCATTTGTGACTATGTGAAACTTAGAAACCATACTGCACACCAAAAATAACCAAAGTTGACCACACATATCAATGGCACATTGATATACGATGCTACATTCATATTTAAGTTATATTTCAAACCTTCATGGTCAAATATAAGTAGGTAAATGGCTTTTTTAAACAACACTAAAGATATTTCTAAGTTTGCTAGATAATATGACATCATTTGAGCATTATTAGTTTTTGAATTGTTGACTTTACTAAAATTGACACACCCTACCACCCCATTCCAGATTGTGCAGAGGTAACCAGATAAAACCGGTTTTGTGTTATAATCTAATATAGCCTACACTCATTTCACACGTTGGTTCAGTATCGATTACAATGGAAAGGAGTAAAGACTTTCGCTTCAAGCAACGTGCAGTAATTGAATTTTTGACGGCTGAAAGTGTTGTTGCTCCCATAGACATTCATCGGCGAATGCAAGCTGTGTACGGCAAACAGTGTGGTGATGTGAGTACCTTTCGATGTTGGGCGAGGCAGTGTAAAGGAGAAGCAGGGCAAGAAGATTTGCCAGACAAACGGCGAAGTGGAAGGGCTGTGATGGCAACCGACGAGTCTCATCGGAACTACGTTGACGGACTGATTCGTGCAAATTTTCGCATTAAACAAAATGAAATTGCTGCAATGCTCGATATCTCCAAAGAGCGAGTGGGACACAATATCAGTATTCTCGGTTACCGAAAAGTGTGCGCCAGATGGGTGCCTCGCATGCTCACTGCCGAGATGAAAACTGAGAGACTACGCATTTGCCAAGAAAATCTGCAGCGCTTCGAAAATGAATATGAATTTCTGCACAGCATTGTGCCATGAGACAAGACGTGGGTCCACCATTATGACCCTGAAAATAAACGGCAATCCATGGAATATCGGCCCAAAAATTTACCGCAACCAAAAAAATTCAAAGTTAAAAAATCGGCTGCAAAAGTGATGATGACTGTTTTTAGGATATCAATGGTGTTGAGTAGTATGGGCGCAAAGGGGAGAGTGCAATGCAATTGCAAATGTTAATCAATTTTGTAATGGATATGTTGCATAAGGGTATGCAACAAGGGGGGATGTTGCAAGTTGTTATGTAACAAAGGGGGATGTTGCAAGTTGCTAGGCAACAAAGGAAATGTTGCAAGATTTTATGCAACAAAGGGGAGGGGGAATGTTGAAATCAACAAGGGGTTATGCAACTTGGAGGCGGAGTTATCCCCCAAGAGAAAGAGAGAAAAGGAGAGAGAGGAGGAGAGTTGTTCACCTGGCAGAAGCCAAGGGCATATTAAGACTTCAGCCGAGCGGTCTTGTCTTAATATGTTCCTAATCAGCCAGCTGGCTTAATCAGCCAGTTAGGTTATCTGGCTGAGTTGCCAGATTTCGCCATTTATTTATTTAAAGTATATATTCTGGCTTAATCCACCAGGTGGCTTATCTGGCTGAGCTGCCAAATTACGCTACTTATTTAATTAAAGCATATATTCTGGCTTAATCAGCCAGTTGACTTATCTGGCTGAGTTGCCAGATTGCGCTTATTTATTTAATTAAAGCAAATATTCTGACTTAATCCGCCATTTGGCGTATCTGGCTGAGTTGCCAGATTGCGCTATTTATTTAATTAAAGCATATATTCTGGCTTAATCCGCCAGTTGACTTAGAAGGCGTAAATGGATTGTTCAGGTGTAAAGGTTGAGTTGCCAGATAGCGCTATTTATTTAATAAATGCATATATTTTGGTTTAGAAATCTGCTTTAGAAGCCAGCCAATTGATGTAATTGTATACTGTGTACAACCAAATTAATTAAATAAAACACCATTACATCATTCTGTTTGTTTAGTCGAATTAATGGAAATGGATAGAAAATAAATATATAATGGAATATATATGATCAAAAATAATAATAGCATACGGACGATGAATATATAAAAATATACAATGGAATATATATATGATCAAAAAATAATAATAGCATAAGAAATACGAACGAGAAATATATAATCAAAAATATACAAGACGTTGTATTATCAATATATTAGTACAGGAAAAAAATATATATATACATATATATATACACACAGCATATATATATATATATATATATATATAGATAGTTACATTAAATAATTAAATATATTGAAAATAATAATATACGAAGCATTTAATAAACCGCATATTAGTACAGGAAATATATATATATATATATATATATATTATATATATATATAATATATATATATATATATATATATATACACCAATTAAATAAATAAATATACATCATTTATGTTCTACAGAGTATATTAGATAATTAAAAATAATAATGTACGAAACGTATAATCAATTGCATATTAGTACAGCAAATATATATATATATATATATATATATATATGTGTGTGTGTGTGTACACACATATAAGCACACCGGACAAAAAATTAGTCACCCCTCTCAGAATGTACCTAATAACGTGTGACGGCGCCTCTGGCCTTGATAACCGCACGAATCCGGCGAGGCAGAGACTCTACGAAGTTGTGCATGTACTGAACATCGATTTGCTGCCTCGTTCATCAGCCGGTCCCGAAGTTCCGCCAGAGTCCGTGGGTGTCTATTCCTGCGCTTCACTTTCTGTTTCCAGCCTGAACAACACCTTCGACGCATTCAGGATTAAAGGCTTCATTGGACCTGCGATGTACTCGTCGCCTCCCATCATTGGAGAACAAACAAAAACGGGACTCATCGGACCAAATTACACGTTTCAAATCTGCCGCAGTCCAGTTTTTGTGCCTCTGAGCCCATTTATAACGTGCCAATTTGTGACTTGCTGTTAACAGCGGCCTCTTCCGTGGTACCCTGCTCCAGATGTCCATCGCATGCAGTTCTCGTCGCAATGTCCGTTCGGAAATTGGTCGCTGGAGAACCTCATTGGTTTCTTGGAGCAATTGTTCTCTGGTTTGAAAACGATTTGTAGTTACTAGACGAGAAACATGGCGGCGGCCCCTATTGTCGAGAATTGTTTTCCGGCCACAGTTACGCCGTCGATTGTCAGTTGATTGCGAACTACACCACTCTTTGTAAACTAGCTGGACAGTACGCGTTGACACCAACAAATTGGGCTACTTCAGACATTTTGTGTCCGTGGGCTCTGCCAAACACGATGGCTCCTTTTTGCCACTGAGTAACGTCTGCCTCACGACCCATTTTTCAGACTATATCCAACACACACTTTGTTCTTCACCACCTCACGAAACAGATCTGATCCTGTGTGCTACGTCACCGCTACTTGTCACTTACCAATGCTACATCAGCGCCCTCTGTGTGACCTTGAACTTCCTACTATCGGTGCTATTAGGGGTGACTAATTTTTTGTCCGGTGTGCTTATATATATATATATATATATATATATATATACAATTAAATTATTAAATATATATCCTTTAAGTTCTACGGCGCAAAACGCTAAACTCACACGTAATCGAGTCTACATTCACATCATTATTACTTTGTACTACTCGGTAAAACCGTCCAAGCAACACTTTACCGTTTAACTGATACCGATGCCTATAGTCGACATAAATGGCTTTCATATCGTTCAATATTATTTTTGTGACCACTTTACATTCGGTTGGCAAATTATCTTTAAACACGGCTAGAATACAATCAAAAGCACGCAAAAAGAGGTCATCGTTAACCACATCATTATTATATACAAGTTTATAAACACGCTTTTCCAATCAAGGGTTTTTTCTTACCGTCCCGAGCTTTTCAATCGTGAACTCTTCTTCACTCTGCATAGCGGCAATTGAAATAATCTTCCAAGTCGTAACGACAGCTATTCATTATATAGAGGTACAGCTCTTCAGGGTGAACAGTGTAGGCAAGCTCTGCCCTGTACCGCTCAAGTGCTTTGTACCAAAGTTCAGGATATTTCGAAGAATCTAAACCTTTTAAATATGTATCCAGCTCTAGACCATTCTCGCCTTGTTCATTCCTACATTCGATAAATCCGTCGAGCAGAGCGGTGTATGCATATTCAAGAACCGTGTCAAAATAAATCATATCCGTAACACGGGCATCTAATATGGGCTTCAGCTTGCGGAATCCGACGATTTCGAACATTCTGTCGAGGATGAAACGATTTCGCGTAGGGACAAGAACCTTATTATCAGATGCATTCTTCCACATCAGTCGTATATCAATGCATGGCTGTTCGTTATTTATACACGATGTGCAAACAACGGCATATGAGGGGGCGTCACTAATCTGCTCTCTTCTTGTACCTTCACCTGCAGGCATTTTATAACGGTCCTCTACCAACTTCTCAACTATCACGATGACTCTATTCATCTCAACACGTAAATAAATAACATTACGTTTACCAGAGTTTGCTTACCTGCAAGTCGTTTCAAGTACATAGATAATGGTGCCGGTTTCACGCCTGAACACGCGCAATGACTTCGTCACGGAGACGTCTTACGAGGCGTTGAGAATGCTTCTCAAAGGAAGTTCCATCATATTCGCACGTCCACTCGGTTCAAGCTCTGAGATGACTATGAGTCACAGGTGGACGGATCGGCTCGACGGGCGGAGTGAGTCACGCTGATGAAACGTGTACGGGTTTGTTCGAAATCGTGTGTTTCGTGAGGTACACGGGTGGGCGGCTCGCTGGGGGAGCGAGTCACACCATAAACTGCTGAAGCATGTACATTGTACAGGCTTGTTCGAACACTTGTGCCCTTTGACAAATAGAATTTTCCGCTAAATGAAACAATACCGGCTTTAATGTTTTATCATTCACCAGACGTTCATTTCCACAAACTAAACATCTTCAGAATCCGGTGCACTATTTGAGAGAAACATATGCCCATATTTATCCTTTTTATTTAACAAGCGATACTCGTCTCTAAAGTCTGTTAAAAACTCACACAGCCCATTAGCCACAACCTCACTACAAACCTCTTCATGATATATATATTAATACAGTGGTAAAAATACTTAAGATTCTCCGTGATGACAAGATTTACATTCTCAACCGTAGGGTACGAGTAGTCGGTATGATGTAACATGACATAATATCGCTTGTCATACCACTCATCAACAAGACTCACTATCCATAACCGTTGCTTATCTTCTGAACGTGTTGCTTCTTCTATCGCGGTATATGTGAGCTTTATAAAGGTTAGGTCTACAACATACTTCAATACATCGTTTGTACTACGAAATCCTACAATGCCCTCGCCAGAATACCCGTAGAGTATTTGAACATCTTGGTCCTTCGCACGGCTCAATGTAGCCTTAAAAGTATCAAAGGGGGGAATAGGGAGTTTTTCAGTATCCACCACATCTGGCACTTTGCCGAATACCACTTCATAAATGTTGAACAGCAATATTAAAGGTAGCCATTACTATTTTCTTCTACGCGGGAGAATACACGTCTGAGCTCAAGGGTATGCAGAGGTCAACTGAGCACGCAGGGATAGAGATATCTCAGGTAGTGGCAGGAGTCACGTTACCGATCTTACAGTGGGCGGGTTAGCTTTTTACTGTACACACACACACACACACGCACGCACAAAAGGAGAAAATGAAACCTTAATTGAAACAAATATATGATAAATATATCAATACACATATATATAAATACAATCAAGGATTAAGGTAACCAAAGGGTACGGTATCATAGGTACCAGCACCTGGTAACGCTTCCTATAGGTTACGGCATACCTTCGTGCCCCTAAGTTCCTTCACACACCCCAGTTTCTGCGCCCGAAAATTGTGCGTCCCCACAGTCAGTTGGGGTGCTGGTCCCATCTTCCAAGCACACTAGTCCTTCAACGAGTCAAAGTTAACGACTCGACGGTTCGCATGGTTAAGCGTGATACCCTTAGCCTTCACGATATACTTCATATCATCCCCTACCCTCACCCGTACCCATAGGTTTTTGGCCCTGTTGAACAAACGAGTCTGCGTATGCACCATCACCATACTCATCCTTGATCTCGTCAGTTAGCTCTCCGAGGAATTCCCAATAGCGGGCATGTATTCACCCTCCCTCGCTGTGAATATCACGCTATCTGTGTCAGCGTACAACACCCTCCGTCCAAGAGAGTGCAAGAGGCCCAAAGTTTGATGCGGGCGTAGGCCGTTGTGAAACTGGCTACAGGTATGTTTGTAACCCTGAGGTATCTGTGGCCAGTTCGGTGATATTGTACTTTATTATGTAAGTATTACCTACATTCACGATCTCCATAACCTCTTTATCGGGAGCGTTGGCATAATCCCAGACTTCACTATAACTTTGCCAAATGACGTTCCCTTTGCCGGTATTCTGTGCAAATTTCCCCCAAAGACTGTTTAGGCACAACTTTGCACTAAAGCGCTTGCCAGGATTCTTAACAATTTGGGATCGGTCAAGCTGTATACCTTCATAGGCACGGTAACGCTGAATATAAGCCGTTTTTTCATCTTCGGTATCAACCCCTCGCGGATATCCTGATGCTTCACCTTATCCTTCAAAAAGCGTTTATATATGGTGTGAAAAGGTTGGGTAGCTTCTGAAACCTCCACACCTCATGTATCTTCAATATTTCTATACCCATGGCGAACGGCTAGGGCCAGCTCAGGCTTGTATATACACCTCTGATCTTACGCTGGTGGGTTGTATGGTCACAATGACCGTTGTTCTCCTCTGCACACTTCACGCACAGGGGAAACATGAGCTTGTGATCTATAACGACGGGTAAGATCGGCATCCATAAATCGCGAGGGGAGCACGTCTACGAAAGAGTCCAAGATAGCGTTCATTCAATTTAGCTGAAAACTCCTCGATGGTTGGTATGGTGGGACCCACCATTTTTTTCAGATGCACCTACGGGGTGCGGATTGTTCTTCATCACGTAGGGGTATAAAGAGCAGAAGTCGTAGTAATGGAGTTTCACGCCCTCCGTAGGCGAAAAGTATAGCTTGAATGGGTTTGTGCGCCCTCCAAACAAGCTGTCACCGCATTTGAGGTGGTTCAACACCATTGAACGTTTGATGATCCTTATTTCTTCACGGTACTGGGCATCCGTTTCCACCCGTGCATCATACTCATGCCCACACGATATTGTGAGTGAACTGGGAGCCTGTAAGTTGATCACGGTTACGGGCCCATGCGAGGATGTCGGCGGGGGATCTTCCATAAAGGTCCCCTGTGACGGCACATTCAGTGCGCGGGCATCCATGCCACCAACAGCTGTTAAAGGAATACACAGTCTTCTCACCAGTGGCTGGATCCTCACTTAGGCCGTCAACGCAAAAAACACGACCATTGACCTTAACGGGTACTTCACCCGTGTTGCGGGCATGTTTTATATATACCCAGGTCTGTTGCTGTAGGTGTATGAGCCAGTAAATAGCCTTGTGCCCATAACTGCGGGGGTTGTTTCTGTGAAGGACTGCTAAGGTGTCTTTAGGCATGAAGTTATTTTTTAACACTGTAAAACATAATGATGCGATCGTGGTCGCGACTTACAGCAGATCGCATTTGAAACGGGTTATGTACAGTGCTTACAAGAAGTCTGACGCCTCTGTCTCGTCCCAAGCTCGTCTGTTGGGTATAAAATGGGCAGTCCTTATGGCAGCGGAGGTGTGTTCGGATTGGTGCACATAACTGCTCTAACACAATCAATGACGTCCATTATTACGTCACTTCTGCTACATTTTAGTGTTTAAAATACAAATGATTAAGAAGCAGAATGACCAAGTTTCGGGATGTTGGGATGGTTATGGAGCAATCCTAGTCATCATAATATTAGCTGGGCATTACATTATACCGTCTCAATATATACTGTAGACTATAGAGAACGATTAATTCGACAAATATCCCAAATCATGGCATGATACCTAAGTTATTTTGACGCAGGTCTAAATTATTTGCTCAAATGCAATGACTGATATTAAGTAATTGTTGGGAATTGTTGTCGATATTGTTGTTTGTGATACTTATCCTACGTGAAGAATCTAATGACCAAATTCCTCAGTGAACCTCTCACGCGCTCGCATTTCGAGGAAGTCACGGTCGTCTCACTAATAGATAGTTTATCCATTGTTTTAAGTGGTAACCTATTCCATCTTATGAAAGTCATTAGTCTAAAGCAAGACTGGTGGGCCGTGAATCAGAGAAATTTGCATTTGATTTGTTCATCGTAATTATTACGTAATATAGTATACTGTATATAGTAGTATATAAGAGTTTATTGGTAGCATATCATATGACAATTCCCATAAACATGTGATGACCTCGATGTTGCCAGTTTTTATTTTTTTCCTGAAACTATTACCTTCTCATAGTTTGTTTCAACAATGCATATATTATCATCTCCACGAGCGTAGACATTGCAAGAAAAGATTCTAACTAAGGATAAGTAAAGTTCTTTCATGGTCACAATATATACTTTTATAGATGTCAAACATAAAAATATAATAAAATTCTATATTAACATAAATATATATTCGATACACATTTACGTCATGGCTTTAACATCAGTATTTCGTATAGCTTCCTCCAGCATCAATAATTTCTTGCAATCGTTGCGCATAGAAGAGGCCAGATTGTAGGGAATGTTTGGTGTTCGGCGTAAGCTCTCCCAACTATTCCTCGTGTGAGCTAAAAGTGCTTCAAATGTTCTTTCATTGCGTTGCTCCCATTCGTTAATCATTATTGCCCAAAGGTTTTCAATCGGATTCATATCAGGAGAACGTGGTGGCAGAATTAGATTAATAATCTCTGGGTGATCTTCGTACCACGCTCTCACAACGTTACTCCTATGAATGGGACTGTTATCTTCCATTAAGTAAAATGGTTCCGGCTGGAACCAGATACGCACGAACACTGGGTAGCAGCACCTCTTCCAGTATCTGGCAATATTGCTGTCCAGTAAAGCGTCCATCTACTTGAGTCAATTCTCCGACACCATAGCCAGACATCCAGCCCCACACACAGATTGATGTGACCACTACGTTTGCTCGGGAAAACATTTCCTTCTTCATAGCGTTTTCCGCGCTGCCTCCAACAATGCAGGGAACCATGACTATCTGTTGAAAATGTTTTTTCGTCACAGTACACAACTTTTCTCCAGAATTCTTCCTCCTGCGGCAAGTATTGCAAGGCAAATCCCATCCGCGCCTCTTTATGCTCAATCGTCAATGCAGGTTTTATAGCTGGACGGCGAGAAAATACCCTGCCTCGTGAAGTCTGTTGTTCACTGTATTTGCGCTACAACGAAGGTTCAGGTGTCTGTAAATATGCGTCGCTGGAACAAACGGATGCTCTCTGGCATGATTAACAATCGCAGCATCTTCCTCTTGAGATGTTGAACGCGGAGGACCAGACCTCGGCAAAGTAGCGATTGAGTTTTCTGCTTCATACCGATGAATCCACCGTTCCACAGTGCTTCGATGAACGTCTAGTCGTCTTGATATTTCTCTTATTGGCACACCATATTCATGCAATGTCACCATTGCTCCCCGCATTGCCTGGGTCGTCTCGTGGTGCACAGACGGCCTTTCCATCTTTGTGTAAATGGCTTATGTGAAGCGTGCTGGGACGATAAAGGAAATGAGGATACCATGCACCCCTTCTGAAATTGATTTCGGTTGTGAAGGGTACCAACCCTTCGAATGGTAATAATAATCAGCCAATTTCCTATTTTGTTGAACATATGCATAAAAAATTCGTCTTAAAAGCCAAGGATCAAAGATTGTCAGCAATAGTTTATACCCCAACTGAATATAGTCAGCCATCAACAGTATAATCATATTTTATTTCCATAACTACTCATGACTACTCTGTCATAGTAAATAACCTTATTATGACTTAGGTAGTAGTGGTAATTCTGAGTGGCGGCCTCTAGCCACATACGTTAAACCTATCAGTGCGTCTAAGACCAGACTCTTCTGTTTCTGTCAATTCATTGTTAGTTTAAGGTATTTTGCTCTTTGTCTTTCTAGGTCTAGGGCATTAAAATAAATATTTGAGTTTGTGTTTAGCATTTCATATGAATTTCTCTCCTATCCCTTAACACATCCCCGCGTTTATTTTAGCCCCCTCTCTCCCTTTCCTTCTCCTTTCGGAATTCCCCACCCAACCTCGTTTCCTTCGACATAGCAACGCTTACCTCCATCCTCATTCCACTTCCTTCATTAAACCTATTATCGCTTTTATTGTCCCTTCCTTCCATCCTTCAATGCCAGCGTTCTTAAACCTAGCACATAAATTATATAATATGGAATCTAACACCTTAGATCTCTACGCATTCATGTTACTTGAAGCCGCCTGTCTTAGGGGAATCTAAGTGTTGAGAGTGGGCTTGATGGGTAGTCTACAGATTATTACAGATGACCTTGAACGCTCCAACTATTAAAAAATGATTATTTATTACGCACATCATATGGCATAATACACACATGAATTTAAGTATCTCTTACACTATAGGAATGGAACTGAATCCTACCAGAGTTAAAAAGTCGCAAAATATGATAGATTAGTTTGTATTAAGAGGTTACTAAGATAAAAAGATTTGGGATAGAGCGGAAGGCAGAGAGTATATTTTCCCCGAGTTTCGGTTATTATTAACGTTATATGGATACATTGCCGATGTCCCTGCTGAAGACCTCTGATGGGATGCGGTGTGATCAGAGAGAGAGAGAGAGAGAGAGAGAGAGAGTCAGAGAGACAGAGAGAGAGAGAGCTTTTAAATCACACCTTTTAAATGGTTTCTGGGTAAGGGCTTCACGTATGTTATTTTAGTCCAGGGTAGTTTATGTGGAGGTGTTAACGCAACTTGCACTTGGGACTGTTAATTGTAAGACAACTACCATAGCTGGGACTGAGACACGTTATCTTCTGCATACTCTATATATATCTATATATAGTTTGTCTCTATATATAAATAGATAGAGTGATCAACACAAACATAATGTGGACGTCATTGACGGGGTTAGAGCAATTTTGTGCACCAATCCGAACACACCTCCGCTGCCGTAAGGACCGCCCATTTTATACCTAACAGACTAGCTTGGGACGAGACAGAGGCGTGAGACTTCTTGTAAGCACTGTACATCCTTCTAAAGGCTTGAAAGCATACTCTAAGTACACCTACATCATTCACGCAATAACGTTCACATTCATTGGCTATATTGTATGGATTAGCTTCATTAAAACTGTTGTAGTAGCAACAAAATCTTCACGCTCACTATCACTCATGGTGGTGTAGTTAAAGTAATGTTTGGGTGGAGGTAGCCCTAAGTAATTCCAAGTCTCGTTAGTGAGGAATGTGTAAGGGAAATACCCTTTTGAAACTTCAGCGGCTACGCTCATGAGCTTGGACAGCTTTGCTAATTTACAAGGTGTGAACAGCAGGGTGTCTTTAAACTGTACATTACCTCTTATCTGCATCTGTATTAGTGTGTTGCCTCTTTTCAAGGGATCATCTCTAAATATCGCAGACGACTCGTGTTTAAGCAGCGCCTTATAGAGGAACTGTGTGCCAAATTTCGCCCCGTTATGGGCAAGAATATATACAGTCATTTTTTTTAATTTGTCCGCTAATTTGATAATATAGGACACAAAGAACTTCACAGGGCTGTCGTGTGCACTCGTTTTAAATACGTTTGTCCGTTTTCCACATTTGTGGCACCTCCTACCCCAGTGCCAACCCACAGGGTACCGAAAAAAGGGGGCGGATCTCCCCAGCAAGCTGGGGGAGTCCACCTAACCTCTTTGGGGGATAAGCTGGGACGGCCTCACCCCCCAAAGAGGGATATCTAACCTAAGAGAGAGAGAGAGAGAGGAGGAGGAGAGAGAAAGAGGAAGAGATCATCCAGCGTCTGCGAGATGCAGAAACTTAATGATGAGAGCTCAGCGTAGCATCACTTGGCTTAGAACTCGAAATCCGCCAGTTGGCTTAATCCACCAGTTGGGTTAGAAGACTTAGAAGGCGCTATTCAGATATTCTTGACAGAAATCAGTCAGGGTTAGAAGGCGTAAATGGCAGATGTATATATATATATATATATATATATATATATATATATATATATATATATATATATATATACCATATGTCCCACAAAAAAGTACACCCAACTTTAGATTGTACTAACTCCTCCAAAAATTGAGATATTTTGGATCTGTTTGTTTGATTTAATATAGCAAATTATTCTTTGTTAACGTTCAAATTTATTCATGTTTAAACGATTTAGTGTTTAAGCATCTGCTTTTAACTGAAGGGTACAGCAAAATGGGTTGCGCGGAATGATCATTTCTCCCAGCCAGATAGCTCCTCTTGCTTTAACCAATGTGCTACTTTTTACGTCGAAGGATATTGCAAATATTTTTTTTAAATAATTCGAACTTTTGTATCTAAGATACGAGTCTCATGGTCACAACTTATCTGCAAACTAAAAGCTTAAAACAAGTTCAGAATACCTTCGAACTGCAATTTCCCGATAGAGCTTCTCCAACTAAACATACAATTTTGAAGAATGTTCGGAAATACAAAGAAAAAGGAACGGTCCTCAATTTGAACAAAGGACGTTCAGGCCATCCGAAGACGGCAAGAACAGACGAGAACATTCAGCATGTTCGGCATTTATTAGAGAGACATCCAAAAGTGTTCACCAGGCGAAATGGTACAGAACTCTCATGCATGTCATTTCATCGGATAGTTCGTGAGGATTTGAATTTGTACCCATACAGAATGGAAATTCGACATCAACTTATTGAAGGAGATCTACCTCGCCGCCTAAGATTTGCCCACTGGTTTCTTGAAAAACCAGAAAGATTCACGGAACAATTAGTGGTTGGAGATGAGGCGGCCTTTTTTATGAATGGTCTAGTGAACAGACAAATCTGCCGTCAGTATGCACCAAAAAATCATCCACCTGACAATCATATCTACGAAAAGAATAACTCTAGACAAAAACTGTCTCTCTGGGTAGGACTGTGCGGTAATGGAGCGGTAATTGGCCCGGTCTTTTACGATGGTAATCTAAATGGTGAAGCTTACCTAGAAATGATAGACCGAGAAATCCTTCCACAAATACGTATTACTTAGGGAAACCGATTTAATCGTATTTGGTGGGTGCAAGACGGAGCTCCTGCTCACAGGAGAGTTATTGTGAAGGAACGCTTGCAGGAAGTCTTCCACCAAAGAGTAATTGACAGGCCATGACATTGAATGGCCTCCCAGAAGCCCTGACTTGACCCGTGTGATTACTTTTTATGGGGTCATTTGAAAAATAGAGTATTTGCATCACAACCTATCAATTTAGATGATTCGAGGACTCGCATCACAGCTGAAATCAACTTGTTAAAAGACAATCCAGATCTTATCAAAGAGTGATGGGGAAGATGAGAGCTCGACTCCAGATTGTATCGATAGGAATGGCGGTCATGTTGAAAGAAAACGAAACTAAGCATAACTTTTGCAATAAGGAATAAAGAAAAATCTGCTTTGTATCTTATTAAAATTATGTTAAAGTATCTATTATTATGTATTTGTCTTTTCATTACATCGATAGCACACACATTATTTTTTCATTGACCAATTTTGCGCAATCCATTTTGTTGTACCCTTCAGTTAAAAGCAGATGCTTAAACACTAAATCGTTTAAACATGAATAAATTTGAACGTTAACAAAGAATAATTTGCTATATTAAATCAAACAAACAGATCCAAAATATCTCAATTTTTGGAGGAGTTAGTACAATCTAAAGTTGGGTGTACTTTTTTGTGGGACATATGGTATACAGGCCATTTATGCCTTCTAAGCAAACTGGCTGAAAGACGCTTCTAAACCTGGTGAAGCTGTGAAGATCTCGTATTATGCGCTTCCATCTCGCAAACGATGGATGGTCTCTTTCTCTCTCGCTCCTCCTCTCTCTCTCTTAGGTTAGGTATACCCCTTTCGGGGGTGAGGCCGTTCCACATTCTCCCCAAATAGGTTAGGTGGACATTGGGGGATGGAGTTGGCACCTTGGAACAAGGGGGAGGGGTGGGTGGCACTGGCACTCATTTGATCAACATTGCAATTGCTCTGCACTCTCTCCTTTTGCAGTCATCCTACTGCCTAGCATCAGTTGCAATATTATTTGAGAAATATTTAATAAATCATTAATTTTGCTAGCTTCGAACTGAAATTTGGTTTACAGGTAGATGTTTTATGTATCTTTTAAGTGTATAAGTTTCATACTGAATGTTTGAAAAATGTTGATTCCATGGATGTTTTTAGTCAACCCCTTTTTTGGGCAGAATGTGTATATACACACATACACACACACTCGCATATATACACACACACACTCATAAACACACACACACACACACACATATATATATATATATATATATATATATATATATATACCCATTGACATGTATATACACACTCATATATAAACACACAAAAACACACTCATATACACACACACGTATGTATAAACAAACACACACACATTCATATATATAATATATATATATATATATATATAATATATAGGGTGAACCAAATGTAGGTGGACAGTAAATGATAACGTTTATTTTGAGAATACATATTTAATTTTTTTGTATACTATAATACAAAATAAAATTTAAATAAATTTAGTTATAATATTTAATATAATAAAACACAAACACGATAGTTATAATGAACACCATAGTTATAATATAATATAACACAAACCGTATTCAACCTACTGTCCACCTACTTTTGGTTCACCGTGTATATATATATATATATATATATACAAACACACATACACTGGCACACACAAACACACACTCACACACAAACACACACACTTAAACACACAAAAACTCATATATGCACACACATACACACACACACACAAACATATATATATCTACTCACATATATATCTACACACACACACACACACACACACACATACACACACACACACACCCTAATATACATATAACACATTTTCATATATATATACACACACACTAATCTACACACACACACACACACACACACACACTAATTTTTTCTTATACAGGAAAGAGGGGCCAACGGTGAATGCCCGCAAAAGCGTCCCTCCCATAGAAGATGAAGAGAGCCAAAATGAAAGTCCGAAGTTTTCGAAATGCCTAGACACTCTGCGTTTGAAAGATGGGAGGTCATAGACAGGAGGAAAGATGGATTGAGGAAGAGTGTTCCACAGTTGACCGGTTGAGTAGATGAAATAATGAAAATGCCGATTAACCCTTGCATTAGATAGTTGGACAGGAAAGGAATAAGAAAGTGTAGAAAGTCTGGTACTGCGTGCTTTCCTTAAAGGAGGAGGCATACAGTTAGAGAGTTTATAAGAGCGATGTCCGTTATAATAGCGATAGTAAAGAAAGAGTGAGGCAACACTGCGGCGAAGAGAGAGAGATTGAAGACAGTCAGTAAGAGGCGGGGAATTGATGAGACGAAAAACTTTTGGTTCCACCTAGTCAAGTACGGCTGTGTGGGTTGAACCACCCCACACATGAGAAGCATGCTCCTTACAGGGGCGGACAAGACCCCTGTACAGAGACACCAACTGAGTGGGGGTGAAGAAACCGTGGAGGCAGTACAGCACACCTAACCTCTTAGAAGTTGTTTTAGAAAGAGAGTATAATATTATGTGATCTTTCGAGGAAAGATCACGAGAAAAGGAAACGCCAAGAATGTTAAGAGAAGAGGAAGGATTGAGCTGTGTTGTTGAAGGTACGGAGATAGTTGTGTAGAAGATTGTGACGAGAGACAGATGGAGAAACTGATTTTTTGAGGCATTGAAAGTCACAAGGTTTTCTCTGCCCCAATCAGATATAGCAGAAAGGTCAGAGGTCCGTCCTACGCGAATCATGAAGTGACTGCTGTGAGGGACGCTTTGGGAAGCGGATGGAGAAGTGAAGAGTGGAATCATCAGCATAGGAGTGAATGGAACAGGAAGTGCGAATTAAAAGATCATTAATAAATAAAAGGAAAAGAGTGGGTGACAGGACAGAACCCTGAGGAACACCCTTGTTAATAGCTTTAGGAGAAGAACAGTGGTCATCTACATATGCAGCTATACAGTAGATCGGCCTGAAAGGAAATTAGAGATTAAGGCACAGATAGAAGGATAGAAACCGAAGGAGGGCAGTTTGGAAATTAAAAATTTGTGCCAGACTCTATCAAAAGCTTTTGATATGTCTATTCAGCAGTGGTCGGCAACCTCTGACGGGCGGGTCAATTGTACTATATAGTATATATAAAATAATAAATATTATTACATGAAGAGTGTTTTTTATTTTAAAATGTCCCGAAAATAGTGTATTTCGATTTAAATTTTGTACACTGACCCATTATAAAATTACCAATAAATCAAATTGACTCAATTTCAAAAAAGGTTACCTACTACTGGTCTAGTACACTAGCAAACATTTCACCGAAATCCCGAAAGGAGGATGGCCAAGAGTCAGAGATATGCAAGAAGATCGCCAGCAGAGCGTCCTTTGCGGAATCCATACTGACGATCTGAAAGAAGATTGTGAGAAAGGTGTTTAAGAATCTTCCTATTAAGGATAGATTCAAAAACTTTGGAAAGGCAAGAAATCAGAGCAGTTGGACGATAGTTGGAGGGTTGAGAGCGGTCACCTTTCTTTGGGACAGGCTGAATGAAAGCGAACTTCCAGCAGGAAGGAAAAGTACTAGATGAGAGACAAAGACGAAAGAGTTTGCCTAGGAAGGGTGTCAGCACCATCAGGCCCATACGCCTTCCTAGAGTTTAGCCCAGATATGGCGGAAAAAACATCTTTAGAAGAGATTTTAATTTCAGACATAATAAAGTCATAAATGAAAATGAAAAGGTTTATTGGCAGACTATATATAGTCCATATGACAAATATTATTAATACAATGACAGTTCACATACTAAAGATAGAAATATATACAGTTGATTGGAAATAATACAGTAATGTTAAAGTTAAGTGGAGCTACAGACAGACGTTTTCGTACCAAGAATTCCATACCTTAGAGGATAAACGGCAGGATTCTTGGATAGCTTGGATAATCGTGTTGGTTGATTTTTTAATTCTTTGCATCAAACTGTATTGAGCACGTCTTTTTACCTCCGGGAAGCTCGGAACATTGCGGGTAGCAAACATTTGCGAAGCTGAGCATCTCGGGGGTAATTTATGTAAGAGCCTAAAAGACCTGATGTACAGCAAATTTAGGGTTCTGCCAGAACCTTTTTTATAATTCACCCAGAGTTACTGTCCGCATATATTGCTGCAGAAAGTACGAAAGAGAGTGTCTTTAGCTTCACTTATACAGAACCGAAAGTTCCTTAAAGTCGTATTCGCTTTAGAATAGGCTTTGAGATTGTTTTCTTATATCCGAGTCATCACTCAAGGAGCTGGTAATAGTTTGACCCAAATACTTAAACTCTTGTACTTCCTCAATTACTTCACCTTTGATTTTAAAACTAATATCAGCTGGCTGATAAGAGCTTTTAGGATGAAACTGCATAACCTTAGTTTTTGTAACATTAAAAAGAATATCATGTTTCTGCGAATACACTTCGCAGACTCTTTGCAGCCGATCCAAACCTTTAACAGAGGGACTTATTAACACCATATCATCGGCATAAACTAAGTTATTTATTCTTGTGTTATCTATACAACATCCCACTGTTGCCTCATTAAGTGAAGCAATTAATCCGGCCATATACACATTAAACAGCATAGGGGAGAGCAAGGAGCCTTGTCTCACCCTGCAAGAGGAGCCAAACATTCGGATAGTACATTGCCCTACCTAACGGTAAAAGATTAGTGGAAATACCAAAATTTCAATAAATTTAATATGTACATGGGAACTTGCCTGTCTTCGTTTTTTTAAATAAAATATTGTGGTTCACTCCATCATATGCCTTACTTATATCTAGGAAACAGCTATAAATAGTTGAATTACTGTCAATGTATTTAGATATTGTTTCTTTCCGTACATAATTACACAGGTCAGTTGAGTGGCAGCTTTTAAAACCAAACTGATTAGATGTCCATAGGTAATCATTTAATCGAAGTAACTAAGAGTTTTTCTAGTAGTTTCGAGAAGCAGAAAGCGACAGCAATAGGCCTGTAATTAGTGCTGGACAAAATGTGTCCATACTTATTTTTGACCAAGGTCAAGATACATACCCTCATAAACTCTCCATGGCTCAGCATGGATGATAAGAGCAATGATATATGCAGACATACTACGTCATTGGCATATTTTAAGTGCTCATTCGATAGGTCCTCTACCCCTGACGCAGAACCAGTTTTTAGCTCTTCAATTAACCTCTTTGCGCTTCAGGAACTGATACCAAAGTATTTCCACTGTCCCTTCCACAGTCGTTTCGCTGCAATCTATCTTAAGCTTATCCCTACTCACACTGTTAAGAATGTTAGAGTAATGGTTTTTCCACAGCTTTGCAATTTCATCCTCCCCTGACACCCCATCGATTGTCGGAGGGAGGACACTTTTGACACCCGTTAGATTCTTAACAAATTTCCAAAAAAATTTATTATCGTTATTAATGCGAGTTTCACAGGCTTTTCATGCTCGAATAGACTCTTCTTCCTGTTTACGTCGCCTTATGGCCGCCTTATACTGACCCCTACTTCTACACATATTCATGTGTACTGGTCCTAATCTGTGTCTACCATGAAAGCACCACAAATCGTAGGCGTCTTTCGATTCTCTCTTCAGTGAGGGTCAATAAAATCATTCCATCCAGGAATAATCTTAATATGATAGTTGTAAGATTTAATCAGGGGCTTCTTACTTCTCTTAACAGGGATACCATCTTACTATAATACCTATCTATGAGTTTACTGTGAAAATCATTTGAGCAAAGATTATTACAGGCAAGATGCAAAATTTTTAAATTATTAAAGAGGTGACCTGTTTTGTCTTTGTAGTCTATTCTCTGTTGCATATTAACATTAGACTAATCGACGCGATTATTATTACCTATTGAGTTCTTGTTATGTCGTGTTGCGTTGATAAAGTGGTAAAATTAATTAATAGTCCTAATGGTCTATGATCAGAAAGAAGGAAACCATGAAGAATATGAACTCTAACATTTCGCTCCTTTAGATTATTACTATTGAGACAATGATCAATCCACCTGGTGGTACCACTCGTATCACTAACGTATGTAAAATTACCACTCGTTACCCCTAATACATCTACATCACTTATACTTAATTTGGCCGACTCGCACATGTTACCCAATTCTACAAAGAATTCCGAGTTCACATGCGCATTAAAATTCACCATTATTATACAGTGAGAATATTTTGGATTATCTGATAATGACTTAATTTTGTACAGCAAATCAATGTATTCATCTAGATTACTGCCGTTGTTGTATGGTAAATAGCAGTTTACAATTAACATGCAATCATTGTTCACTTGTAATTCAATGCCTAACAACCTTATATTATCGCTTGTTACAAATTTTACGTGTTTTGACAAATTTTTCCTTATTAAAAAAGCAACACCACCAAAAGGCCCAACCGTACAGTAATTCATCTGACAAGTCTACTGCTGATGACGCATGGTATCATGGTTGGTGGGAGAAATTTTAGCTCTTGCTTAGGTAGCCACTGCTCTTGCAGGGAGCATCAAATCTGCACTGTCACAGATTTTATGAACACCTACAGTTGAATTCCTCACTGACCTTACGTTATATGAGACTATTTTCAACAAGTTATCCGCTATGACTGATAGAAAATTTATTATTAATATGATTATTATTATACACAGTACAAATTTCAGGCATTACCGTTTGGGCGCCTATTATTATATTATTATTATTATTATTATTATTATTATTTATTATTTTGCCTGTTATCAAATCTCCTGGAAAAGTGAATAAACTCCTTAACAATAATACCGTCTGGCCACTGACTCATATTGTACGGGTTGAAAGGCGAATTTACGCTTGAATTATTACTTCAAATGAGTTATAATATGGAGATTTTGTGTTTAGTTTATTAACTAACAATATACTGTGTTCAACACTGACTTCTTCCATCATATGTTGAATATCGCTTTCCTCGTTCGAGAGCTGAATTCGCAACACAAAGAGGGTGAGACTCCTCACCGGTGGCCTTGTCGCGAAGACAGGTTGAGGAACACTCCGTGAAGAGCGCCTGTTAACTGTAACTCAGCCGTCCTCTTCCCACCATCTCCCTGAGGCAGGGTTCGCCTGCCTGGGAGATGGGTGGCACGACCTTGGGGGGATAGGATGCCCCTCCCCTACTCTGTGGCTTGGTGAGGGTCTGTTAGCGGTGTTTATATCCTGACGGACGCGCGTGCCCCTCCTTCTTCGGTAGAAGCGGGGGAACTGCACTCCAAGCGAGGCGTTTGAGTAATCGAACGCCTCTCCCCTGCAGTGGAAGGTAAGGAAGAGGTCAGTGATGCCTCGTCTCTTGGCATCGAACAGTCCCTGTTCCTCATTGTGAAATCGGGAGCAGGGGTCCTTTCCTGAATGGGAGGGAGGTTGACCGCTTCTCCTGCATGTTGCGTTCTCACCAGTAGCGGATTATAATGGGGGCAAAGGGGGCATTTGCCCCCGGCCCCAGATGCTGACCGGCCCCAAGATGCTGACCGACCCCAAGAAACTATGTAAACGCTATAATCTACCGTTGAAATAATTGGTCGACCGTGAGGAAGAAAAAAAATTCTAGATTCCGCTTCTACAAAACTTAGTTTAGTATCCCATTTATGTGAACAAAGTATACATTTTCTGTAATCACATCTTTGTTTTTGTTTCGTTTTCTGTTGATCGATCCCAGTCAGCTGATCACATTACTCATGTATGATGTATCAGGTAAAAAATTGTGTTTTTATAGTGTTTTTCTAGTGACACCGGCCCGAAAATATTCATTGCCCCCGGCCCTAACAATGCTTAATCCGGCCCTGGTTCTCACCCCACATTCAGGTAGAGAGTTGGGGAGGGGATTTCGTTTCGCTCGCTGCCAGACGCGCTTCTTGGAGTTCTGACTTGCTGAACAACTTTCGAGTAACTGGGCTTTGGGAGGAGCGTCTCTTTCAACGCATCTAACTCTGACCGGAATTGTTCTAGCGAAACCGCAATTTCCTGATTTGACACCATGTGTTGGCGTTTCAGTTCAAGTAACGACTTTTGTACCTCACTGTACTGTTTGAGGAGCACCGAGACGTCTACATACCCATAGAGAATACCGGTATTCTATGGAAATTAATAACGTAGAAGGTAATATTGTTCTCATTATCCGAGAGGGTCGACACTTTATTTATAATATCTTTTAGGATATTCTCGTTTCTAGAATTACCTCTACGAGTTGGGAGGGTAGCACTGAACAGGGTGTTTAACTGTACCCTCGCATGTTCTGTTTCTTCCGAATCATAGAAATCATGACAAACAGATACGAGAAGGTCTGACCTAATATGATCTACTTTGTCAAATATAAAACAACAAAGGATTTTCTACAAGAACACGATTTTCAGCAGACGATCCCATTGTATCTGTATCGATGGAGGAGCAGGCTTGCGGGGGAGCGTAGATGGTAGGAGTGGTTGGGAACGGCGATAGGGGTCCCACTTCTCGCCCCTTTAAATAATACTCCAGATACCACCGGTTCGATGCTCAGACATCTTTTCACATAATGAAACATACATTTCCCGCGGTCACCGTGAAAATCTTTTACTATTAAACGGAAGATTCGCAGTGTATATGGTGGGGGTGGGGCGGGAGAAGGAGGGGAAGGAGATGATAATTGGAGTGCCCACTTCTTGTCCCTTTAAATCACGTTCCAGATACCACCAGCTCCATGCACAACCATCCATTCACATTAATTATCACGACACATAAACACACTTTCATATATACACACACACTCGCATATATATATATATACACACACACACATATAAATATCTACACACACACACACACATATATATATATATATATACATATATACACACAAATTCACATATACACACACACACACACACACATTCACATACTCGGACCGTTCGAGTTACTGGCAGCTTGAAAAGAAGAAACAGTATTATGAAATAGTCTCACCTTAATGACGTTGCAGCTGCGCGTTTAGGAAGACTATTTCATTATATTGTTTCTTCTTTTCAGGCTGCCGTAACTCGAATGGTTCCGGCGTAATTTCCTTAAAATTCCCTTGCGCACGGGAAGGTATCGCTGTTACAAACAATTTAAAGGTTCTATCCTTAAATGCTCGTAGTCTACGAAATAAAGAAAACGAATTTTTTTTCTTTAATTGCTTGTAAAGACTATGATTTAGTTGCGATAAATGAATCATGGCTTAGCACTGAAACTCGTGACTTTGTAGGGGAGTATCATATTAGAGGTTATAGACTTTTTGTTAAAAACAGAATAGGTAGGCGAGGAGGCGGTGTTATGTTGTATATCAAAGATGATATTGCGAACATTATAGAAGTAAAGCACACAATTCCAGAACCGATAGATTCAACTATAGCAGAATTTAAATTGAACGATTTCAAACTTGTTGCCGTTATATATACGCCCCCTAATCAAACAGCTGATACGGATGAAGCGTTACATCGTAAACTTAAGAGAATAATAGGTAGTGAACAGGCCTTAGTTATGGGTGACTTTAATTACGCCAACATGGATTACGATACAATGCAGGGGGACGCGGAAGGTAATCGTTTAGTTAATTTTCTCGAGGATATCTTTCTTATTCAAAAGGTTGGGAAACCTACGAGGTTGGACAGTATTTTAGATTTAGTAATAACTACGGACGATAGGCTAATCACTGATCTTCAAGTAATAGAACCGTTAAGCACTAGTGATCACAATATGGTAGAGTTTGTCCTCTCATTAAGTCATTCGAAACCAGCTAACTCGACTAAAATTCCTAAATTCCAGCACACAGACTTTTGTAATTTTCGAAATGAATTGTCACACGTCAATTGAGAAAACGGAATGGGGATCTCCAACGCAAAACTAATGTGGGAATTGTTTGAAACAGTATTTAGGACTATAAATGAAGAATGTGTACCGTACAAGATTAAGCGTGCGAAAGTAAATGACAAGCCCTTGTGGTTTACTTCAAGAGTAGGGGATATTATAAGGAGTAGAGATAAGGCTTATAGGCTAAATAAGTGCGATAAAGACAATTTGTGGTTACGAAACAACTACATATCTCTAAGGCGTGAAGCGAAAAGCGTAATAAAAAAAGTCCAAGCGTGATTTTGAAATCTCCATAGCTCGTGACGGCAAAGAAAACCCCAAGCGATTCTTTCAATACGTCATTAATAGGAATCCAGTAAAGAGTGTCTTCGGGCCGTTGAAAAATCTGACAGAGAGCTAATTTCTGAAAACAAGCAAATGGCTACCCTGCTAAACGATTATTTTTTACCCCAGTTTTTACAATAGAAGAGTTAACGGATATGACTTAATACATTTTGACAGTGGTAATACTTTAGATAATATTGTGGTTAGTGAAAGGGAGGAAATGCGCTGTATTGATAAAATGAAAAAATGAAAATGCATAAATCACCGGGGCCGGATTTTATATATCCCATACAACTACAGTAAAAGAATTAAAAGAAAACATTGTTGTGGCGCTAACAAAGATTTTTGATGCGTCTATTTCTGAGGGGTGCGTACCTGATAATTTCAAGTTGCAAATGTAACATATATTTTTAAGAAAGGCGATAAACGTGTGGCGGGAAATTATAGGCCAATCAGTTTAACGTCTGTTGTAGGTAAGCTACTGGAATCAATAATTAGGGATCGTATTGTCTGAACACTTGGCATTGCATAACTTGATTAGAAATACGCAGCACTTGTTTAGGCGAAACAAATCCTGCTTAACTAATCTTTTAAAAAATTTTCAAAGCGTGGTTGAAGTTTACGATAGACATCGGGCGGTAGCTATAGTGTATTTACATTTTTTAAAAGCGTTTGACACCGTACTGCACAAAAGACTCATTGAAAAAACTAAGGCTCATCTCATGGAATCAGGGGTGTAGTAATAAATTGGATAGAAGAGTGATTGCGAGGTAGGAAACAGAGGGTGGTCGTTGATGGAGCGGAGTCGTGTTGGGCTAATGTAGCGAGCGGCGTTCCTCTGGGTTCTGTATTGGGCCACTTGCTTTTTCTTATATATATTAACGCTTTAGATAACGGCCTAGTCAGTGCAGTTTCAAAGTTTGCGGATGACACGAAGTTGGGTGGTAGGGCAATTAATGATGAAGATAGAGGTAAAATCCAAGACGATCTGAACAAAATCGTTGATTGGTCAGTCACATGGCAAATGAGATTTCGTCGATAGTGCAAAATTTTACATATAGGTTCGCGTAACGGTAATTTTGCGTATAGTATGTCACGGAAGGAGTTGGCAAGCGTAGAACAGGAAAAAGATATAGGAGTTATCGTCACTGGTGATTTAAAAGTGGCGAAACAAAGTACAGCAGCGGTCAGTAAGGCGAACAAGGTGCTAGGTTTTATAGCTAGTAATTTTCAATACAAATCTTGCTATATTATTGTTCCCTTTTCTAAATAATTATTTAGACCCCATTTGGAGTACGCGATCCAATTTTGGAATCTGCATATGCGCAAAAATATAGATAAAATCGAAAGAGTTCAAAGACGAGCACGAGGATAGGCTTAAGGAGTTAAAATTGACTACACTCGAGACTAGGAGGCTAAAGGGTGATCTAATCCAGGTTTTTAAAATTATGAATGGGTTCGATAACGTAAATAGAGATAGCTTTTTCGAAATATCACAATATAATAGAACAAGAAATAATTGGTGTAAGTTGACAAGTAGAAGGTTCGAGACAACACTTCCGAAAAACGTTTTTAAGCATAGAATAGTAAATAGCTGGAACAGTTTGCTGGGAGAAGTAATCAGTAGCACGTCTATAAACATGTTTAAAAATCGATTAGACGCATATGTTGATAGATTGGGTATACTTTAAGGTAGTAAAATTATTTTTTTTGTGGTTCGGAACCCACGTAAAATTGTAGGTCCCCTCCGCCACGACGGTGGACATGCGCAATACACAACTACAACCACAGTTAGGTAGACCAGCCATGAGTGGATCCTAGGGTCTCTGTTGGTCTAAAACATTATAACATTATATACACAAGTAGTATGATGGCATTTCGGACGAGGAATTTGGGGTGCTTTGAATCCTGCCCCTGGAGGGGCCCCCCTGGAGGCCTTCGCCTTCGTTATGAGGGGCCCCTTCCTTAAGTTCTTCACCCCATTCATGGGGTCTCACTGTCCTTAATGAAGGGCATTTGTCCCTTGAGGGGCCCCTTGCGGGGCCCCATCCCTCACAAAAAAAGAAGATTCATCCTCGCCCTCCTTCATAAAACAAAAAGAAAAAAGAATTCATC
This sequence comes from Bathynomus jamesi, assembly GCA_023014485.1. Lineage (NCBI taxonomy): Eukaryota > Metazoa > Arthropoda > Malacostraca > Isopoda > Cirolanidae > Bathynomus > Bathynomus jamesi. The sequence continues at coordinate 188,295 of JAJOZX010002963.1, read as the reverse complement.
CTCGCTTTCCTTAACCCTTTCATGCCGTATGGGCGCAAATGAGACCATCAAATTTTGAGATTTTAGTCATTCTGGAGATATAACACAAGTGTTTTTTTGTGGCATGAAAAGTAAACGAAAATCAGGTATGAAAGGGTTAAAAAAAAAAATTCATCCTCGCCTTCCTTCAAAAACAAAACAAAACAAACATTCAAGTACTTTTTGTTCCGGTGCGTTCGTCGTGTTCGTGGTCCCCGTTAGTTTTAGCTGCAGGGGGAGCAAACATTCTAGCGCATCAGGCTGATAGTCTGTGTATATATAGACACACACACACACACACGCACATGTATATATATATTATATATATATATATATATACACACACACATATATATATATATACTGTATATAATGTTAATATCCGTACCATCAATTTTAAATACGGTATCGACTTCTGCAACGGCTTATTTACATATTTAATGAGGCGTCCTACCATCGTGTTTTATCCACGACAAAATATGTATGTAGATCGTGTATCACAGAAATACGCAATAAAGGGGGGAAAAACATAGAGAAAGATGAACGACATCACGTTTAAAAGATTAGCTGTCCATACCGAAGCACCACTTAAGCTAATCTAGGACTTCATCTTCAATGGGTTTTCAGATCATTTATAGTTCATGTCTTAAAAACTGTTTACATCATTAATTTACCTATGATCCATTTAATATTTGCAAAGTTAGTGTGTGTGTATATATATATATATAACGAATAAAGATTTTGATAATCTTGATGCCTAAAAACATTTTGCTTGCAGAAATGTAGGGGCACCCAGAATATTGCTCTCAAATTAACGGGTAAGCACCTTAATTCTGATGAAACTAAACGGTTGTCATTCAGGCGTATAGTTAATTTGTGGGGTGGAATATCACTAACGTATCTCAAAGTAATCCAATCGGATCCTTTTAAAGAGGCCAGCTGCTTACTTTGTCTTAAATCTCCGTTAGAAACATTCATACCGCATAAGAGTATTTGTCGAATTTCACTCGGAACCAGTTCTCTTTACTCAAACTTTCTCTTTATCTTTAAAGTTCTCTATTTCCTTCCAAGGTCTCTCATATGATATGCTTTAAAACTTTCATTTACTTTCTCAATTTTCTTACATCTTTTATCAGAGCTTCCTAAACAAATATTCACGTATAAGCCATCCTGATTGCTTTTGTTTGTAGTCTTTTGTATCCATTGTTATATTACATATTCGTATCATTTGTTTTCGTTTGTGCAATAACCTCAGTAAAATAACGACACTGAAATGAGCTAGAAGATTTCAACACGCGACACATCGGGACATGTATAGGATTCACCTGAAATTTGACTACGAGAAGATAAGTAGCAATCTTATTCATGTAGACATATTTTAACTTTTCATACTAAGCGAATGTATACCAAAGAAGCTCTTCAAACGCTTGCAGGAGGAATAAAACCTTGATTATAAAATGATTAAAATAATATTAGCTGTCTTATCGTCATTACTACTGGATGTGGAAAACATCATGCGTTTATTCTGCTCTGTCGGTACTTATTTGATTGACATGTATTGCACAGAACTATGATGGTGTCTGCAATATTAGTCCTTTCTGCCCCGAATTATTGTTTTGAGCTAAAAAAGTTTTTAACAATTAAAAATGTTAAAATAGGTGTGGACGAGAAACTTTGCTTTAGCAATAATTAATTACACTAGAAGTTATATGGTTCAATTGATGCTATCATGTAATAAGAGACACTAACATAACTTTGGTACTTGGATGGAGCAAATAATAAAAATATTTGGCCTTTGCTAAACACAAGGGTAGGCCATACTGCTTCGAACCATTAAAGCAGTTTTGTCGTTTGTTAAACGTAATGGGACATCACACTTTCTGCATTATAGACGAGAGTAGCCCTTCATATAGTTTCTGCATCTCTTTTGGGTTCTAAATGCTTAGGGCAACGTCCAAAAACTACCAGATGTTGCTATACAGTTAATTGTCATATTTAATAGCCATAAGCCACCATTGAATCTAATCTGAGGAAAATACACATACTTTTTTTGATGCCATATGGAATCGCTGGCACAGAAAGGATTAATACTGAGACTAAGTTTACGTCATTAATAAGCTGTGGAAAAACCATGCATTATTAGTGACTGGTGTGTACATATACGCATTTATTTCCCTATAACTAATATAATGAAGGTTGTTAGAATGAAAAGCAATCTAATACAAAACAAGAAATTTATTATCAGTACAAATACTATACAAGAAAATGGTTAAAATGCATGGTAAACAGTGGTACAAGAACATATAATGAAAAAGGTGTAACAGATACATACATAGTTTAAATACGCTAAGCATTACAAAGGATGCATCTAGCTGATACAGTATCCAAAGGGTACGGTGTCGTAGCTGCCAGGGGTCTGGTACCGTTTCTGTAAGTGTTACGACAAACCTTCGTCCCCTAAGTTCCTTCACACCCCTAATTTCTGTGCTCTAAATTATGAGTCCCCACAACCAGGTGCGGTGGTTGGTCATTACCATCTAAGCTCACTAGATCTTTCAGCGATTCAAAGTTAACGATCTGGTGGTTGGTATGGTTAAGCGTGATGCCTTTAGCCTTCATGATGTACTTGTACTCATCCCCAACCCTCACGCGTACACTGTAAGTTTTTGGGCCTGTTGAGGCAAAAGCATCACCGTATGCGATGTCTCCATACTCATCCTTAATCTCACCAGTCAACTCTCCAAGGAATTCCCCAATAGGAGGCATATATTCACCTGACCTCTCCGTGAATATCACACTATCTGTGTCGGCGTACAAAACCCTCCGCCCAAGAGAATGCAGCAAATGCCACAGTTTGATACGTGCGTAGGCTGTCATGAAACTGGCTACGGGTATGTTTGTGACACGTGATGTATCTGTAGCTAATTCGGTTCGGTTGTACTTTATTATGTAAGTATTACCTACATTCACGATTTCCATGACCTCTTTATCGGAAGAGCTACAACTTTGAGCTAAATGTACATTCCCCTTGTCTGTATTCTGGGCAATCTTTCCCCAAAGACTATTCAGGCATAACTTTGCGCTAAAGCGTTTTCCAGGGTTCCTCGCAATTTGGGTGCGGTCAAGTTGTATCCCTTCACGATCATGATAATGCTGAATATACGCCGTTTCCTCATTTTCGGTCTCAACTCCTCGTGGGTATCCTGATGCTTCTACTTTATCCTTCAGAAAAGTATTTATATATGGTGTGAAAAGGTTGGGGAGCTTCTGAAACCTCCACAGCTCATATATCTCCAGTATTCTGTACCCGTGACGGAGGGCTAGGGACAGTTCAGGACTTGTGTATATGCCTCTGATCTTTCTCTGGTTGATCGTGTGATTACAGTACCCATTATTCTCCTCTGCGCACTTCACACAGAGAGGGAACATGAGTTTGTGGTCTATAACAACAGGCAAGATCGGCATCCATAAATCGCGAGGTGGGAGGACATCTACGAAAGAGAGGACAAAGTAGCGCTCACTCAAGTTAGCTGAGAATTCCTCGATGATAGATATGACGGGGCCCACTATTTTTTCAGGTGCACCTACGGGGGACGGATTGGTCTTCATCACGTAGGGTTATAAAGAACAGAAATCGTAGTAGTGAAGCTTTACCCCATCCGTATGCGGTAAGTAAAGTTTGAAGGGGTTTGTACGTCCTCCAAACAAGCTGTCACCGCATTTGAGGGGGTCCACCACCATTGTACGTTTGATGGCTCTTATTTCTTCGCGATACCGTCCATCTGTTTCCAACCGTGCATCATACTCATGCTCCCACAAAACCTTGTAAGTGAACTGGGAGCCTATAAGTTGATCGCGGTTACGGGTCCATGCAAGGCTGTCGGCGGGGATCTTCCATGGAGATCCCCTCTGACGGCACACTCAGGGCGTGGACATCCATGCCAGCAGCAACCGTTAAAGGAGTACACCGTCTTCTCACCAGTGATTGGATCCTCACTTAAGCCGTATACCCAAAAAACACGACCATTGATCTTAATGGCAACTTCCCCCGTGTTGCAGGCATGTTTTATATATACTCCGGTTTGCAGTTGTATGTGTATGAGCCAGTAAATAGCCTTATATCCATAACTGCGCGGGGCGTTTCGAGGAATGATGGCTAAGGTGTCTTTAGGCATGAAGTTGTTCTTGAACACAGTAAAGCACAATGAGGCGATCGTGGTTGCGGCTTGTAGTGGGTCACAGTTGAATCGGTCTATGTACATCCTTCTAAAGGCTTGAAAGCATACTCTAAGTACACGTACATCATTCACGCAATAACGCTCACATTCATCAGCTATATTGTAAGGATTAGCTTCATTAAAACTGTTGTAGTAGCGGTCAAAATCTTCACGCTCACTATCACTCATGTTGGTGTAGTTAAAGTATTGCTTGGGTGGAGATAGTCCTACGTAATTTAAAGCTTCGCTCGTGAGGAATGTGTAAGGGAAATATCCGTTTGAAACTTCAGCGGCTACGCCCATGACCTTGGGCAGCTTTGCTAATTTACAAGGTTTGAATAATAAAGTGTCTTTAAACTGTACATTACCTCTTATTTGCATCTGTATAAGTTTGTTGCCTCTTTTCAAGGGATCACCTGTAAATATCTCAGATGACTCGTGCTCAAGCAACTTCTTATAAAGGAACTGTGTGTCAAATTTCGCCTCGTTATGGGCAAGAATATACAGTCATTTTTTTTAACTTCTCCACTAACTTGACAATATAGGACACAGAGTTTCACAGGACTATCGTGGGCATTCGTTTTAAAAACGTTTGTCCGTTTACCACATTTGTGACACTCATCACGTTCGATCTCCATACACTCATCGCAGATAGTCTGGCTTACAAGTAAATGTGGAATAACCTCTTTGGTTTCAGGGTTTGTGTAAGTTTCTATATCGTAGTACACAGTTATACAAGGGCTATTTTTAGGCTTAGCATCTTTCATATAACATACATGCTTTACTCCATCCGCCTTATATTTCTCATGGCATGTAGAGCAGTGAACTTCGTCACAACTATGCCCGAACTCGCCGCTACCATTCAACGTGTGAAACATACCACACTCACTTTCGCATCTGGGGCTCTTACACTGCTCACATACCATATGGCAATCCTTACAATGTTTCAGTAGATCATTCGTAAACTCGAGACAACTCTTACATAAATCGTGATATCTCCCATATTTTCGACTTTTATCATAGTTTACGTAAAGATCTCTGATGCGTCTAATAGGAAGGTAAGTGGCTCCCACCAGCCCTAAAGCAAGTAGAGGTTTTGTACGATCTCGCACACTGCTTTTAAAAACATACAGTGTTCTACCATCTTGATCCAGACCAAACACGGCAATCCTAACTTTCAGCTGTTTTTCTACCTTCGTCAACTCTTCAGGACCCATATTACAGTCAAACTCAAGTTTACAGTCTACAGCCAGTTTACGAGCACGCTCCCTGCAGGTATAGCGGTTGCATTTGAAGGGGCTTGGATTGTTGTAGATGACGTGTAAGATTGGGGGTTTTCAGGACATTGTTCATCTGGTTCTATCGATAATGAGCTTGTTGACGTTGAATCTTTGTCCGTAGAGCTGAACGAGCCGCTCAACCTTGTTTGTTTAGCTTCCATACCGCACGTGATCAGAGATTGATCTTCAACAGACCTAGGTCTTTTAACACCTGCGTAGGTGTATGGGGCTTGGCTGGTTGTTTGAGGGGTTACTTCATTAGCAGAGTCAAATGGTTCCTGATTATTCTTTCGGTCGCACTTGCCGCCACTTGAGCATGTTGGTGGCAATACATTTCGAGACCTTTTAAAGGGTTCGTCACACGATGACCTGGAAAAGGAGAGAAAATTGCTGAATACAAGCTTCTTAAAAACAGGCCATACATTAGTTAGATTCTTTAGAAAAATCAAGTTCACAAAGCTATCAACATGTATTATAAGTAGCTCCATAAGGTTTATCAAATCTATGCTTATGCTTAGTAGAAGTTATTAATGACGGCAGACTCATTAATAACGAAGTTACATCATTTTTCAAATTCTGTACATGAACTTATATATATATATATATATATATATATTATATATATATATATATATATATTCTAAATGTATTGTGCCTTCAAAACATATTGTCCAGTTAAGGCGTTTTTATCAAGAAACATCAAGACTTCTTCAAGAGTTTGCAGAATATAAGAAACCCTATGGAAATAAACAAAGGTATTAACCCGAGCACCGTGTTGCTGAAGTAATTAAGTGTAAAGTTGATGATTCCATAATATGCGGAAAGAATTACATTCATGCGGGTAAGTGCTTAAAAGTGCTCGTTTCTTTTTATATTGTTTTTATGCAGGAAGGAGGAGACTTGGGCGATTGCCACGAAAACGTCCTCCAAGCGTATTTCATACAGAGGCGGATAAGACCCTGCACAGAGACACCAACTGAGCGAGGGCTAAGAAACTGTGTAGCCAGTACACTGCATCTAACCTGTTAGAAGCTGTTTTGGAGAGAGAGTATATGTGATCTTTACAGGAAAGGTCACGAGAAAGGAAACGCCGGGGATGTTAAGAGAAGAGGAAGGATTGATATGTATATTGTTGAAGGCAATGTTGAAGTCATGTTGAAGAATGTGACGTGTAGATTGGAGGAGGAACCGTGTTTTGATCCAATGAAAGCCACAATGTATTTTCTGACCCAATCAGAGATAACAGAAAGATCAGATATCAGATGTTCCATAGTGGACATAGTGCGACTGTTGAGAAGGAAGCTCTGGGAAGCGGGTGGAGAAGTTAAGTATGGGATCATTGGCATAGGAGTGAACAGAAGAGGAAGGACGAATTAAAGATCATTAATAAATAAAAGGAAAAGAATGGTTGACAGAACAGAGTCCCTGAGGAACGTCTCTGTTGACAGCTTTAGGAAAAGAACAGAGCCATCTACAATCGCAGCTATAGAGCGGCTAGAGGGAGAATTAGAGGTGAAGACACAGGTAGAAGGATAAAATCCGAAGGGTGGCATTTTGGATCTTTAAAATTTGTAACACACTCTATCAAAAGTTTTCAACATGTCTAGCGCAATAGCAAGAGCTTCACCGAAACCCTGAAAGGGGGAATATCATGAGTCAGCGCCTTATGCAAGAGCGTCGATAAAAGTTCCGTTGGGCCCCCGTACTGACGATATGGAAGAAGATTGTGAGAAGAGACGTGCTTAAGATTTTTCTTATTAAGGATAGATTAAGAAATTTTAAATAGGCACGAAATCAAAACAGTTTGACTGAAGGGATTAGAGCGTCTATTCTTCCTTGGGACAGGTTGAATGAAAGCAAACTTTTATCAGGAAGGTAAAGTACCAGATGAGAGGCAAGACGTAAGAGTTTTCCTAGTCAGGATGTTAGCAGTGAAGCACAAGAACAACAGGTGGACCATCATCAGGACCGTACACCGTTCAAGAGATGGTCCCCAGATAGGTTAGAAAGAACATTTTTGGAAACGTTTCTAATTTCAGGCATGATAAAGTCAGAGAGTGGATGAGATGGAGGAACAGTACCGGAATCATCCATGATTGAGGTGGAAGCGAAAGTTTGAGTGAAGAGTTTAGCGATGTCAGGAGAACATCCGGCAGCTGAGCTGTCGGAGTGGAAGAGAGGAGGGAAAGAAGAGGTGGTAAAGCTGTTGAAGAGGTTCTTAGCTAGATACCTGAAAGAATGCGACGAATTAGAACAATTAGCTCTAGGTCATTCAATAAAGCCAAAGGTGTTGGTGGAAATTGAAATCTTAAATGAAGATATCGGCAATGGAGAGCGGAATAGAATGTATTCCACTTTGGATGTGAGGTGGTTAAAGAATTTTAGATAGGGAGTAGAATTAGGAGGAAGGGAAACAATGCAGGTGTATTTCTTTTGAGATTGGATTGTAAGCCGTAGCCTGAGGGCATGAATTCAGGAGTTCGGGAATACGAGAACAAGTTAGGTCATTGTGTAAATATACGCAGAATCCATCTTTGGAGTGAATCTGAGTATAGAGAAAGTAAAAGGTACAGAAAGGATGTTGCTGACTGTCATCGCAGGAACCTGAGTTTCAGTGAGGGATGAGACTTGGAGGAGGAGAGGCGGTGTTCACCAGATTGAAATTTGAGAAAGACCATGAATGCTGCATAAGTTTATGAATCAGACTGAGGAACAAGAACATCTCGAATGGGTGGTAGCAGATCCAGCCCTGCTCTCCAGCGTCTGTGTTCCTTGTATCGGCAACCGGTGGTCCCGAAGTGGGTCATTAAGGGCCCCCTCCTCAGAGGACTCCGATGCTCTTGAATTTACCGCCTTTTTTAAATTTGAAAAGATTATGTAGTGTGTAACACTACAGTATATGTAGTGAGTAGTAGGGTGAAACTGTGTGTTTGAGGTCATGCTGGACTGATCGGAGGGCAGATGAGCCATGGAAAAAGATCAGTTAAGGTGGACAGTGGCTGTAGAAATGGATGTTCCAGCACTCCCCATCTTCTGTCTAACAGAATCGAAAATGCCGCTGTGTCAAACACTATACATCTGGACCAAATGCAGTCGGTCTTAAAATGGTCAGACGATTAGGAATGTAGAAGGTGAATTCTGCGGTATAGAGATATATAGGTAGATTGCTCAATTTAAAAGGTCTTTGATAAATTAAAGCTCAGAGGGGCGACAGTACAATTTCTCTGAGAAAAATTGTAGTAGTAGCACAGTGGCCCACAGGTTTGTGATAGTGACCATGTTTGAGCATCGGTTTTGAGCTTTATCAGTAGAAAAGACGGTAAATGGAATTATCTGAATGACAAATATAAATAAAATTAATGGAGAACTGGCTGAAAGAACAAAGAATACTGACTTTTATAAACAGGGGGACATGTTATAAAGAATGGCAAAAATGGCTGTGTGTATGTATATATATATATATATGTATATATACATATATATATATATATATATATATATATATATATATATATATATATATATATATATGTATATATACATACATACATATATATATATATATATATATATATATATATATATATATATATATATATATATATATATATATATATATTACTAAATATTCTGAATGGTTGTGGTCCCAACGTTTCCGAGAAATAGTGGATGAAGGAACGATATAGTACTCTGACATGGAAAACTACATATATGATGTAGTAATATAATTAACACAGAATATTCTTTGTTGGCGATATTGTTTATTTTACATTTCTTATTTTTATCTTTTCATCACCAGTGACGAAAATCAAAACTACTCTAAACGTATGCCCACATTGTTCAACATGTCTCGTTCTCTCATTTCCCATATATATATATATATATATATATATATATATATATATATATATATATACAGGGTGGGCCGTAAGTTTCCATACATAGGAAAAATTAAACGTTTGTTTTTATGTTTCAGATACCCTAAGAATATGCGTTTGACGTAAGATCTTGTTTACTGATGAAGCAAATTTTTACGTCAATGGAGAGGTTAATCGGCAAAACATACGTTATTGGAGTAATGCTAACCCTACTGGCTGAGTCCGACGAAGATGCAAGGTGCCGGTAAAGTGATGGTGTGGGCCGGGATATGGGGTGACAGAATTATTGGACCAATTTTTGTCAGTGGAAATCTTAATGCCGAAAGGTATCTTAACATGTTGCAAGAAGAGATTTTCCCATCCCTGCTAAACGAGGAAGGTAACTTCCCAGTTTACTTCCAGCAAGATGGAGCTCCACCTCATTATGGTCTTCACGTGCGTCGGTATTTGGATCAGCAGTTTCCGGATGCTTGGATTGGTCGGCGTGGTCCTGTGGAGTGGCCTCCCAGATCCCCAGATCTCACCCCCCTTGATTTCTATCTTTGGGGGCACTTGAAGGCCATGGTGTATCAGGAAAAGATACGAGACATAAATCATCTAAAGGAACGTATCACCAACGCCATTACAAGCATAACGTCAACTGTGCTAATGCGTGTTCATCAACAGTGGGGAACACGTATTGAAATGTGTTTTCAAAACAATGGCAACCATGTAGAGCATATTATATAAATAAAAATGGTTGTCCATAAAAAAATGTTTATTTTTCCTATGTATGGAAACTTACGGCCCACCCTGTATATATATATATATAATGGCGAGGCTTTGAGAGGTATGTGATGAGTGGGCTGTAGACAGGATAGAAGAGAGAGGGGTAACCATTGTGAAACTGTAATATCTACTTATTTAATTTCGTTCTTAAGCTTTAGATTTTACTTAATTCCTAATTAAGAACAATACATATAATTCCAGTTAATAATACATAAATCATGAATAAGAATTAACGCTCAGGGTATGCATTAGTTTTCAACTCTCATTATTATCGATACAAATAAAAATACAAAGTCATTATTATAGATATGTTGAAAATACTATACAAAGATTTCAATGCTGGACATGGGCGTCGGCCTACGATACATGATGTATATTTAATTCTAGATTATGCATGCGAAATGACTAAGTAATAGAGTATTGCACACTAGTCCCTAGCATTTTATTAGTATTCTGTTGTTAATCAACATTTCACCCCGTTATTAGACGTGATTACATACATATTTTTTATATCGGTAATTAAAATCAATCCACAGATTCAAATCGGAGAAAAAGTGTGATTTTGATGTGATTACATGATAGATTATTGAATAACGCGTTCTGCTTCGTATGAGCGGTATGTTTGACGAGTTATAAAATATTTATCTAAGTTTGCTGTTCATCACGACCCTACATTTGTAAATAAATGCACTAGATTGATTACATTTTGAAACGGAAGTACTGAAGTACGTTGTATAAGAATGTAAAAGGTGTAATAAAACCTGTTTTGGGGTACATGCCTAAGTTAAGCTTTATAGTATAGCTCCTTGAAATTTTTAGACTATAATTATAATTATATAATCTTCAACGAAAGCGTCGGTGTAAAGTTCATGAAGATACACATTTCTTTTATTAACAAAATTATGAAATTTGTTTTAACGTAATTAGCTACTTTGTTGACAGTGAATCATTTCATTATTATTATTATAGTGATTTTTCTGAATTAATTATGCTCCTAGTTGGATTAATCTCTTTGCAATATATATATATATAATACAGGGTGTTCCATATGTCCGGCATCATAAGAAAAATAATAAAAAAGGCAAAACAAAAGCTTTTATTTACAGAACGTGCTCAATATGTCCACCATTGTTTTCAATACACAAATTCAGACGTGATACCCAGTCAGCAAGCACACGGTGAATGATGTCAGGAGTAATGGTGTTACATGCCCCAATAATGCGCTGCCGCAAATGTTCAACACTCCTAATTTTCTCTGCGTATACCAGCGCTTTCAAGTGGCCCCAGAGATAAAAATCTAGTGGCGTGAGATCCGGGCTTCTAGCTGGCCATTCCACAGGCCCTCGACGTCCTATCCAATGACCAGGGAATTGTTGGTACAGGTATTCATTTACTTGGGTACTGTAATGTGCAGGAGCGCCGTCTTGCTGGAACTATGTTGGGAAATTTCCTTCTTCGTTCAAGACACTGGGAAATGCTTCTTCCTTGAGCATACGTAGGTAGGTGCCTCCAGTGACATGTTCATCGAAAAAGAGGGGGCCTATGATGCGATCCTTCCAAATGCCACACCATACCATCACCCGAGATGCACCTTGTTCCTTTGAAGAGGTATACCAGTGAGGGTTGTTTTGAGACCAGTAGCGGGTGTTCTGTCGATTTACCTCACCATTTCCATAAAAAACAGCCTCGTCACTGAACAGAATGGTGGAAGGGGAAAGTGGCATCCCGAGCATATTGTTCTGTAGCCCATTCACAAAATTCCATCCGCCGGTCGGGATCATCTTCGCTTAATTTCAGTAGGATCTGAAGTTTATATGGATGCCATTTGTGAGCCTGAAGAATGTGATGGATGCTACTTTTCGACACTCCTGTCTCGGCGGACAATCGCCGAAGAGACTTATTGGGACTTCTGCTAAAATGAGCCAGGATAGCAGTCGCTGTATCATCGTCAGTGGACCTCCTTGAAGGTCCACTGCGTGGTTTATCTTCTATGGATCCTGTTTCCTTAAACTTTGCAACAAGTCTGCTAACACAACTCTGTGTTATTGGCTCGCAGTCTGGATGCAATCCGTTAAATTCAGCAGCTGCCTCTCTTTGACTACGATTTCCTATGAGTAGAATTATCTGGATTCGTTCTTCCTTGCTCACAGACATTATGGCCTGTAGAAAGAGAAAAATATGAATTATGGTTTGTAGAAATAAAAAAATATGAATTTCTCCTATGATGCCTGACTTATGGGACACCCTGTGTGTGTTATATATATATATATATATATATATATATATGTATCCTTGATTACCCCTGGTTTAGCTACCGGTCGAATTGTTCATTTTGACGAAAGTTAAACTTGTCCATCAATCTTATATCCACAGTTCAACGTGAAATATTAACCACGCCCACCAGCATCTCGCTGTATTAATCACTAGTCTAACCAGTGGTACCCATTTACTACCAACCAAATGAATACAATGTATTGTATTCATTATTCGTGAACAAGAAAGGTGTCGAACATCTAGAATGAATTTTACTCAAAGCCTATCCTGAAAAAATTATTATCAGTAAACATGCTAAAAAATGTTTAAAAATACTCACTAACTGGTAAAGGAAGAGAAGTGTTAACAAACTTTCTGCTGTGAAGATTGCATGAAGAGTGATGATTTCGATTAGAGTCCGGGCTTAAATAGCTTCATCTCACTGTGTTGCAACACAGATAGTTTCCATATTTCGCCATAATTTCAATTCGTTGTGTACTTCATTATGTGATTTGGCTAAAGCCTACCAATAGATTTCATAGTTTGTTAATGAGAAAAACGAATGATTTTTATATCTGTAACCTTGTACCTTTGCTACGATAAAAATTAAGGGATCTTTCTTCAATGTACAGATAAGTATAACCAGCAACTTATATTCCAGACGTTTTGAAACGTATCATAACGTATTATAACGTTATGGAAATTTCGCAATCCCTGCCTGTTTGTATAATTACGGGAAGCTGCTGAATATGGGGATTAGTAAACTATTGAAAATAAATTATATTAATCAGGAAAGCTAATTGCTTACAAGTAATGTTTTCAATTTATAGAATGATCCTAGACAAATATATTTAATTTAGTCCTACGCCTCACTAAACCAAAATTCCGTTTTCTCTATTTTAAATGTGTGTAGAAAACGACTTTTGCAACATTTAGTGTAACACTATTATAAAATGAGCCTGATGATCCTATAATCATTAATCAATTTTCGATCTTGCATATTTCAATCATTTTAAAATGAACATGTGCTTATAGAGATATTATATTTCGTGTTTTCGTCTACAAATTCTGCATTATAAAAATGCTTGTTTTAAATTCACGTATAATGGAATTCATGTTATAAATGAAAGAAAAATTAAATTAAGTATTTGTCAAAAATAATGGATTAACGACAGTAGGAATAAATCAACGATTTTCATTTCGAGTAAAAATATTTAAAATATATCCTCCAATGTTACATGATAAAGCGCTTTGAAATTACATTTTACATTTGAAACACTGCAGTTATCTCTGAATATGAATGCATAATAATGGCTAGTAGATGGTTTTGTTGTTCGAAATAATTTATCACCTGTATAGTAATTTTTGCACGCTGGTTCCGTAAATAATATTCATTTTTCGACATTACGCACAGAATTTCACAAAATGTCATATTTCATATTACACATGTAAGTAGTTTACATTAAAACTGAGTCAATTTAATTTTGATTAAAAACTACTGAGATATCATTGAAGGTGTGACGTCAGCATGACGACTGCTTACTGCTGGATGTTGAAATGGGGTGCTACAGAATTATTATATAAAAGAAAAGGAGCAGCGCGTAGGCCCACAAGAAAATCAGGCTAAATAAAGATGGATATGTATTTGACTCTAATAGCAATCTTTCTTTTAAAAGTTGTTTGCATTTATAATTAGCATAACAAAACGAAATAAGTACCTAATGTAAATTGAAATAAATAATATTTATTTATGTAGCTGCTTTTCCCTTCCAGTTTGCAGAAAATCCTTACGTGATAGGAAAATGTATGCCTTATTCGAAATCAGAGTAATTGATTTATATATAATCAACTATTAGTAAGAAAACGCCTCTTACAAATTTCTCATTCGCAGGCCTGTGTAGTTTATAACCAATAATTGGTAACAATAATTAACCATTTCTCGTTACAGATAATTCACTAGAAAAAGTTACATACTTTTAAAATTGATTATTATTAATTAGCCTGGAAAATCTGGCAAGATTATGAACTGAGTTGCCAATTATAATTAACGTACTTAACAAAGAATTATGCAACTACTGAACATTGAATCAGTAAAATTTATCAAATATATATATATATATATATATATATATATATATATATATATATATATATATATATACAGGGTGAGGCAGAAGTAACCGGGCAGTCAGTAAGCACTTATTCCAAAGTAAATGTTTATTGAAATTTAGTCACAAATTAAGAAATTACAATGTACATGATACTAGAACAATATAAAGCATGATTAGAGCAAGTGTTCGAAATGCTCACCACGTTCTTCAATGCATTTAGAAAATCTGTCTACCACAAAATAGCACACACTTCGACACAAATCTTCGTTGATTTCTGCGCAAGAATTCACAATTCTCGTAGTGAGCTGCTGAATGGTCCTTGGTTTTTCAGCATAGACTGAATTCTTCAGCACACCCCAAAGAAAAAAGTCTGGAGGTGTAAGGTCAGGAGATCGAGGAGGATAATCTATGGGACCACGGCGTCCAACCCATCTCTGAGGGAAGTGCTCATCGAGCCAATCGCGCGCAGCGTGGCTGTAATGGGGTGGTGATCCGTCTTGTTGGAACCACATCTCACGAATGTGTGGCCAGGTTGCCACTTTTGGAAGGAAATTATTGTTGAGCATCGCCACGTAGTTGGCGCCTGTCACAGTTTTTTCAAAAAAGAACGGACCGACCAGACCAGAAGCACAGATCCCAATCCAAACCGTGACACCGATGGTGTTGACTTCCTTCTCGAGGATTAGGTGAGGATTTTCACTTGCCCAGTAGACAGAATTATGTCGGTTGACGTGTCCATTTAATTTAAAAGTTGCTTCATCACTCCAGATGATCTTTTGAGGAAAGGTGGCGTCCATTGCACAGAGTTGTCGAAAGATCTCACAAAACTCCACGCGACGGTCATGATCATCTTCGTTCAGTGCATGGAGCAAGTGTGGACGATATGGCCTCAAGTGGGCATCGTGTAGCATTCTTCTTTGTGAGATGCCAAGTTCTTGCTCAGCTCGTCTGGTGGACTTCCGTGGACTACGAGCGAAAGCAATTTCAACAATCTGCTTGTTTTCGTCGGTACAGACAGACCTTGGTCGTCCTGGTCTTGGAAGATCTTCACATGAACCTGTTGATTCAAAGCGTTGAATGAGGCTGGCTACCGTGTCTCTTTTTATTGAACGATCAAATCTTTCTTTAAATCGGCGGCATGTCTCGCTCTTGTTGTCCGTTCGGTAAAATTTTTTTACATTGAAGACACGTTCTTCCATTGTAAAGCGTTGGTTGCTCGCCTTTGCCATAATTGGGGCTTTCAAAATTGACCGAAATAAGATGTGTTCACAACCACCAGCTGCGACAAACTGAATTAAACGGTTAGCCTAGCTAGGCTACCCGTTTAGCCTAGGCTATCGGGTGTTACGTAATCGATGCAATTATCGCTAAAAACTTCCAAAGCTGAAACATCAAAAAGCTGCCCGGTTACTTCTGCCTCACCCTGTATATATTTGCAACATTCACTCGTTTCACGTGCTTAATTGTGAAATTTATCATATATATATATATATATAAAACGTTAAACAAATAATAAGGTTTAAGATAGTAATTGAAGGTAAATAATAATATGTATGTTGATTAAACACTTAATTGTTAGTCTAACTGCATAATGTAGCTTAATAGTTTTTGTCATATGGGGTATAGTCTGCCAATAAACCTTTTCATTTCATTTCATGTCGCTTCATTTCATATTAGTGAGAATAAATGAAATTTAATTAGGAAAAACAAAAGTTACCCCTATAATTGAAAATAAAATGTTTTATTTTGATTTTATTTAATATTTCTATTTAACTTCATGTGATACAAATATTAAACAAAGAAATTGTTTTTTCTTTAAAATGTGATTAATCTGAGTTTGTATTTTGTGATGTTCGCAATTGCTAACATACGAAATCAGTAATACATTTGAAAAGATAATATCGAATTAGATTATAATAATACACACCTCTTTTATGTTTTGAGGTCGGTGCATAATCTTGTGACCTCCATTAAACCCTTTTTCAGTTATTTATTTTAAGTTTTTATTGCTATTGTCAGAATGTTTGCTCCCCCTGCAGCTAAAACTAACGGGGACCGCTAACGCGACGAGCGCACCAGAAGAAAAAGTACTCGAATGTTTGTTTGTCTCATAAAAGACCATGAAGGGTTTTGTTTTGTTTCGAAGGAAGGCGAGGATGAATTTTTTTTTTTTGAAGGATGGCGAGGATGAATCCTTTTTTTTTGAAGGAAGGCGAGGATAAATCTTTTTTTTTTTGAAGGAAGGCGAAGATGAATCTTATTTTTTGTGACTGAGGGGGCCCAGCAAGGGGCCCCTCAAGGGCAGGATTCAAAGCACCCCATATGCCTCGTCCGAGATGCCATCATACTACTTACACACACTCACACACTCTCATATATTTATATATACATTCACACACACACACATTCTCATATATATATATATATATATATATAGACACACACGCACACACACACACTCACGTATATACACTCGCATATATATCTACACACACACACACACACACACACACACACACACTCATATATATATATATATATATACACACACACACACTCATATATATATATATATTTATACCCAAATATACAAGGCCTCTATACGGACCATGCAGACTAAATTACAATACGGAAACCAGCATAGATATCATATGCCTAACGGAAACACACACACATAAGTGCGAAAAAGGCTGTGAAAACTGCATCGAGAATACTGAAATAGCATTGCTGGATTACAACATATACAGAGCAGATACAGTGGCTAGACGAAGGGGAGGGTGTTGTATCTATGTGAAAAACACAAACACATGTGAAGCGAAGGTAAACAAATCAAACCGCACAGTTTAAGTTATTATATTAGAAGTAAAAGAACTGAACCTAACCATTATGAACATCTACAAACCACCAAACACCACAAAAAGTGAATTCCAATTTGCTACAAATGAAATGGAAAACATATTAAAATTACTTGAAACTCCAGCAACAAATATTCTAATTTTCGAAGATTTAATTTCCCATCAATGTCATGGAAGAAAAATGAAGTTATATATGTTGAGAAGTTTCATGGCAACATTACTAAAAACGATAGAACCCAAGCAACAATGCTATTAGATATTATGGAACATTACGCCCTTATCCAGGAAATCTCCGAAGGCACGAGAAAGGAGAACGTTTTGGATTTAATCTAAACAAATAACAACGAGATAATAATAAATAAAAAAGTAACGCACACAAAGTTCTCCAACCACAACCTCATCGATATACAATTGAAGTTAGCACCCAGAGTCCGTAAACGCATCCTAGAGAGGCAGATGGAATATTTGAAGCCTTAAAGATAAATTCAAAGAAAGTAAATTGGGAAAACGTAAATACAGATTCAAAGGAGGTAAATTGGAAATTGCTACTTCACGAGAAGACTCCACAAGAAATACTATGTATAATCGAGACTGAAACCAAACCTATAATACTGAAACATATTCCAGAGAGACAGGAAAGAAAACGTAGCAAGCTCTAGAGGAAAATCAGAACACTATTCAACGAAGACAAACCGTAAAACATCTCCACAGATGCAGAACTGATGCAAAGAGACTCAAACTAGAGAGGAAACTTGGCGAAATAGAAATGGACCTAAAACAAGCATTCATACATAAGACAAACGAGGAGGAAAACAAGGTAGCAGAAAACATAAAAAATAACAAAATACTTCTACACGTTTGCGAAAAGGAAAATGCAGTGTAAGGAGAGTATTGGGCCGTTCATAGACGGGGAGGCCGGATACACAAATGACCCGAAAGAAATAAGTGAACTGCTTAGGGAACAACTTAAATCTGTGTTTAACACCCCTAAGTCCGAGATGGAAGTGGAAAACCCAGACGAATTTTTCGACATAGATACAGATCAACCAAAAACAAATTCCGGCACGAACCTATTAATGGACTTCGAGTTCACGGAAGGAGATGTAATTACGGCCTTATCACAGATGCGAGACAATTCAACGCCAGGGCCAGACACATGGAGTGCCACATTTCTGAAGAAATGCAAAAGGAGTATTGCAAAACCGCTATACTTACTGTGGAGGAAATCACTCGACACAGGACAAATTCCACTCCCCTTAAAGAACGCGAACATTGCTCCCCTATTTAAAGGTGGTAACAGAGCAATGCCAAAAAATTATTGGCCAGCGGCTCTCACCTCACACCTTATAGTGTTTTGAACGTATATTTAGGGGCAAAACTACCTACTACCTACAAGAAAAAGAATTGTACAACCCAAATCAACATGGCTTCAGGGCGGGAAGATCATGCCTGTCACAGCAACTAGAGCACCAGGAGAAAATATTAGAAACATTGTGTCGAGGACAAAACATTGATGTAATATATACGGACTTTGCTAAAGCCTTCGATAAATGTGACCATGGAATCATAGCACACCAACTTAAAAATACAGGAATTTCTTGACGCAAAGAACGCAAAGAGTGGTGGTAAACGGAGTTAAATCGGAAGTCTCAGAAGTCGTGAGCTCTGTCCCACAAGGGACAGTATTAGCTCCCTTGCTGTTCATAATAATGATTGCAGATATTGATGCAGATATTAAGGACAGTATTGTATCATGTTTCGCAGATGACACAAAGATATGCAAGGAAATATTGAACGTAGATGACATAAGAAAGTTACAAAACGACATTAAAACATTATTCCAGTTGGCAGAAGACAAGAATATAAAGTTCAACGAAGAAAAATTCCAACATCTAAGATATGGTAATAACAAAGAGCTACAGGAAAAAAGGTACAAAACTATGCAAGCCAAACAGATAACACCAAATCCACAAGTCAGGGATTTTGGAATAATAATGTCGTCGGATGCAGAATTGAGAGAGCACTATAAAATCAAAATCACAACGGCTAGAAAAATAATGGGAATCATCTGGAGGAGCTTCCGCAGCAAAAAAGCAAACATCATGCTCAAATTATGGAAGAGTCTAGTCCTTCCAATAATTGAGTATTGCTCAGTACTCACAAGCCCACACTGAAAACGAGACATTGCGAACATTGAAGCTATACAAAGGACATTTACGTCTAAGATAGAGGAAACGGAAGGTGAAGACTACTGGTCTCGACTACAATCCCTGGAACTCTACTCTCTCGAAAGAATGTGCGAGCGGTACATATGGAAAATACTTGAGGGCTCTGTCCCTAACCTTAGAAATGAAATAGAAACAAACTGGAATGAGAGAAGAGGCAGATTTTGTACGGTCCCAGCTACGGTGGGACAAGGGGCCATGAAAACGAGGATGGAAAATACTGTACACTCAGAATACGGGGCCAAAAGCTTTTCAATGTCCTTCCAAAAGAAGTAAGGAATCTCCAGCACTCCGACCTGAATAACTTCAAGAACCAACTGGACAGATTCCTGCGCAAAGTCCCTGACCAGCCATGCGTTGCTGGCTACGAGGGCAGGAGGAGATTAGACAGCAATTCCCTCCTTCACCAAATCCCGCAAATGAGGCGGGATGTTGCAGAGGGGTCGACCGCAGGTCGTTCCTGAACCGTCGTTCAAACTCAACAAAAGTAAACAAAAGTAAGTAATACACGAATATACACTATACACAAACACACATACACGCACACAAGGAGATTGTAGACACCAATGAACAAGGGAAGTACTCCGGGGGGACGTTAGACAGAAGATAAAGTGTTGGAACTCCCGTTTCCCCTGTCACTCTTCTCCTTAGCTGATCTTTTCCTGTGTCTCATCTACCTTGTGAGCAAGCCAGCATGCTCACAAACACTCGCTTCATATACTACATATACTGTTCATGGATCTTACACACGACATAAACTTTTCAAAATTAAAACAAAATGGCATCAACTTCAAGAGCCTCGGAGTCCCCTGGGGCGGGGACCATAAATGTCCCCATTTCTCCTCCGCTGCCTATACCAGGAAGGCAGACTTGGGTAGCGGGGCTGAATCTGCTAATTGCCCATTCGAGATGTTCTGGGCCTCTGCCTCAATTTTCATTCATTTTTGCAACATTCGTGGGCTTTTCCCAAATTTTCAATTTGTTGAACACCATCTCTCCTCCTCTAAACCTCATCTTCTTTTCCTCATTGAAACTTAGGTGTCTGGAACGACTGACAGCCACCCCTTTTCTGTACCCTCTTACTTTCTCTACAATCATTTTCACTCCAAACGTGTATGTTGCGTATATGTAAGCAATGACCTAACTTGTTCTCGTATTCCCGAACTCGAATCATTCGAATTTTATACCCTCTAGCTGCGGCTTACATGCCAATCTCAAACATCTGCGCTGTCCACCTTTCTCCTAATTCTACTGACTATCCAAAATTCTTTGACTACCTCACTTCCAAAGTGGAATACATTCTATCCATCTCTCTCTTTGCTGAAATCTCCAAAGAGAGATTAGGAGATTTCAATGTTCACCACTACCTTTGGCTTTCTTCCCATTTCACTAACATCCCTGGTGAACTAGCTTACAGCTTTTATATCTTAAATGACCTTGAGCAGATTGTACAGCACCCTATTCCACGATTTTCTTGGAGATAGGGCCAACATTCTGGATTTATTTCTTACTTCCCATCCTTCTTCTTGCACTGTGAAACTTTTTTCTCCAATGGGCTCCTCCGACCACAATCTAGTATCTGTTTCCTGTCCTATCGCTCCAATCCGGCATTTCGATCCTTTGCCTTTGGCACTTTGGTACCGCTGACTGGGAGGACCTTAGGCAGTACTTCTTGATTTCTATATAAGATTTTTAATCAAGAGTCAAAAGTACTTTTTTATACTCTTTAGGGCAATTAATTCATTATTAAAAATAAATGAGTAAAAATAAAAGAAATTAATTGCATTTATATTGCATTTGTCTTCTCTGTCTTTTGAACAATAAAGAATCTGAGTTTATTTGAATTATTACCAATCGTAATCCTAATAACGGCGTTATAGTCATTACTACTACTACTTCGATAGTCATTATTGTTATTATTTCCACTATTACTACTACTATTGTTATTATTATAAACGAACAATCTTTATTTAGAGTGCGTACGGTTTTCAGTATTAAATAGTCGAAACGAAACATCACATCCATTTAGATTTACGGAATAATGGCATTTATGTTCGATTTTGTATTTAATGGTATGTAATCTAATAAGGTATTCTTATCGGAATATGCCGTTGGGAAACAGCAGGAAAGCTTTTCACGCAAAATCTTTAAGATTCACTTCAGCTTTTACGAGAGTCACTAAGGTAATAAATAGAAAATGGAAATGGAAAATAAAAAAAATATTGCATTTGTTTAATTTCTCTCATTACAAACGAAAATTCAGATAATATTAGAAATAATAGAAAGATAAAAAGTGTAAACAATAAATTATTATAATACGGATAATAAATTAATTCCTAATTTTACAAATGAAAACTTAGATGTTCTTAAAATAACAGAAATACAGATAAATGGGGCACATCATATATTTGCTGAAATATAATGGAAACTTTCAAAATATGAATTTTTGAATTTTTTTCCTTTATATACGAGTATATATCATATATTGTATATTACACCGCACCAGATTATAATGGTGATTTTTTTTAAAATGTTAAAAAAAAATGTCTTTCTCCCACGAAAACGTCAAGCATCTTAAGAAAAACTATTGACCAAATTTTAGACAAATCGGTAAATATTTGGACGTGCTGCACGAGGGTCGAGTTTCACCATTATTGTCATAACGGTGTACTGTATAGCAAATATAAGTTTGATCATAACGTGAATATTTTTCTGTCCAAACTTCATTATTATTGTTTGTAGCGTTTCTACATTACCCAGAAGGTAGCTCCACTCGGCGCATTTTTTTCATAGTGGTTTCCCAGAAGGTATACTCCACTGTTTCTGATCTTTAAAGCTTGGATTTTCATTGCCTAAGTCGCAGTCCCTGTTTCACAGTTGACAATTTCGCCACAGGGAATTGCTGACGGTGTCTCTCTACGACTTAGAGGAGGTACTGAGCCTGCTCTCCATTCTCCGTCAGATGACTATTGAAGTTCTGAATCAAATCTATAGCCCTGTCAGCATTGTCGTTTACGACATTCATTGACTTTACGTAATTACGAGCGATCTGGTATTGGGCTCTCTCCTTCCACTATTCCGGATTTAATTCGAGAAAAGCCGATGGAAGTGATAATTTCTCAAAGAACTTGCAAAGAGAGAGTGAAGCAACATTGTGGTGAAAAGAGATGGATTGAAGACATTTAGTAAGAGGCGGGGAATTGATGAGGCGAAAACCCTTTGATTTCATCCGGTCAAGTAGAACTGTGTGCGTTGAGCCACCTCACACATGAGAAGTGTAGTCCATACAAGACCCCTGTACAGAGACAGCAAATGAATCGGGTGAAGAAACTGCAGAGCCGGTACACCACACCTATCCTTTTAGAAGCTCTTTTAGAAAGAGAGTATATGTGAGCTTTCCAGAAAAGTTCACAAGAAAAGGAATCACCAAAAATGTTAAAAGAAGAGGAAGAGAAGGGGATAGTCGTGTTGTGATGAATAGTTAGATGAAGGAAGTGAGTTTTTGAGGCATTGAAAGCCACAAGATTTTCTCTGCCCCAATCAGAGATAGTAGAAAGATCAGAGGTCAGGAACACCACAGCCTTCCTACACGAATCATGAAGTGACTGTTTAGCGGGGCGCTTTGTGAAACGATGGAAGAAGTAAAGGGTGGAATCATCGGTACAGGAATGGATAGGACAGGAAGTGTGACTTAAGAGATCAGTGATAAATAAAAGGAAGAGAGTAAGTGACAAAACAGACCCCTGAGGAGCACCATTATTAACGGATTTAGGAGAACAACAGTGGCCATCTACAACCGCAGCTGTAGATCGGCCAGATTGGAATTCAGCACAGATAGAAAGATAGAAACCGAAAGACGGCAGTTTGGAAATTAATAATTTGTGCCAAACTCTGTCAAAAGCTTTTGATGTGTCGCGCAACAGTAAAGGTTTCATCGAAATCCAGAAAAGAGGATGACCAAGAGTCAGAGAGATATGCAAGAAGATCGCCAGTAGAGCGTCCGTTACAAAACCCATACTAACGATCTGAAATGAGATTGTGAGAAATGAGGTGTTTAAGAATCTTCCTATTAAGGATAGAGTCAAAAACTTTGGAAAGGCAAGAGATCAAAGAAATTGGACGATAGTTGGAGGTTGAGAGCGGTCACCCTTCTTTGGGACAGGCTGAATGAAAGAGAACTTCGATCAGAAAGAAAAAGTACCAGATGAAAGTCAAAGACGAAAGAGTTTGCCTAGGCAGGGTGACAGCACAGAAGCACAGTTCTTGAGAACAACAGGAAGGACACCATCAGAATCGTACGCCTTCCTAGAGTTGAGCTTAGATAGGGCAGAAAAAACATCTTTCGAAGAGATTCTAATTTCTGGCATAATTAAGTCAGAGGGAGGGGGAGATACAGAAACAGGAACGTAATCGTTCAGGGTTGATTTGGAGGGAAAGTTTAAACGAAGAGCTCAGCTTTGTCAGGAGAAGAGACGGCAACTGAGAGAAATATATAGAAGTAAAGTTGTTGGAGAGATTCTTAGCTAGGTACTAGAAAGAGCGAGAAGAATTAAAATTGGATAGGTTTTCACATTTTTGTTGGATGAAAGAATTTTTGGCGAGTCGAAGAACAGAGTTTGCACAATTCCGGGGAGAAATATAAATTAAGAGCGAGAAATTGGATGACGACGGCATCTTCTGAAAGCCTCCTCTCTGTTGCAAATAACATTTGAATAAGCAAAGTTAAACCAAGGTTTTTTTGCGTTAGTAGTAGGAATAAAATTCATACTGAAAAAAGTTAGTAGTCAGAAGTTGGATGGCGACGGTACCTTCTGGAAGCCTCCTCTCTGTTGTGGGTAGCATTAGAACAAGCAAAATTAAACAAAGGTTTTTTTTACCTAAGTATTAGGAATATGGAATGTATGCCTCCATGCCCGAGAGAATCACTTCCGTGATGCGCTCAGCGCACCCGGAGGTGCCCCGGCCACGGAAGCAGTGATCATTCCATGAAAAATCAGAGAAGTACTGCCGAATTGCAGATCCTCTTGGGAAGATCTAAAGGCCGAACTGGAGCGATAGGACAGGAAACAAATGTAAGATTGTAATTTGAGGAGCCGAACGGAGAAAAAAGTTTGACGGTGTAAGAAGGATGAGAGGTGAGAAATAAATGCAGAATTTTGGGTCTATCTCCAAAGCGATCGAGAATACGAGTAGGGTGCTGTACAATTTGCTCTAGGTCATTAAAGATAGAGAAGTTGTAAACTAGTTCACCAGGGATGTCAGTGAAATGGAAGAAAAGCCAAAGGTGGTGGTGAACATTGAAATCTAAAATGGAGATTTTGGTACAAGGAGAGTAGGATAGAATGTATTCCACTTTGGAAGTGAGGTAGTCAAAGAATTTCGGATAGTCCGTAGAAATGCTGTTGCAGTTGCTGTTTTGTGTCCTTTGTATTCCTTTGTATACAGAGACATCAACTGCCACACTCTTCTAACAACTTTTACAATGATAACGCTTTAAGTTTATGTATTGAAATGTAAACGTTCCAAATATAATACAATATGACCTGGTCTATAGATTCCCTTTAGTCTTTGAGTCTTTTCTAAAAATTTTATAATTATACCTAAATTGTAGATTTCAGCCTGTAAACGTGTCCGCCTGCTAAAAGCAGTTTACAATTGTGTGCTCCATATGTGTTGTAATAATGAAAATATACTCATCTATGTAAACTCTGTATATTCATACATATATACATATATACATAATTACATACATACATACATACATACATACATACATACATACATTATCAAAAAATCTTTTCCTAGCAAATTGGAGGGAGAAGGCAGAAACATGTCGGATGTAAAATACAGAAGGTAGCGAAGGGGAGGAAAGGCAGAAAGTAAAGCCACATTCACTTTCAACGATCTTCTCGCACACTGCCACAAAACTCTCAGCAACCTCTTGAATATCATACTCACTCTAAATAAATAGTAGAGCATCTGCATACAACAGATTTGCCAGGTCCTATGCAGTTTTTTTTTATAATGCAGAAAGGAAGAGCCAAGGACCGCCTGGAAAAACGCCCACTCCTCTAGAAGGAAAAACATAAAGCCGAAATAAAGGTCTTCGAAGCTGTTGAAAAGGTTGCCAATTTTTTTTTTTAATTTTGGAAAGATTATGTAGTGTACAAGACGTATATATATATATGTAGTGAGGAATGGAAGGAGTGTGGTTTTTGAGACCATGCTGGACTCCTCACAGGGTAGATGAGACATGGAAAAAATGCAGCTAAGGAGGACAGTCACAGGCAAAATGGGAGTTCCAGCACCTCCTGTCTCCTGCCTAACGTTCCACCCGGAGTACTTTACTGGTCGACTGGTGTTTAGAATCTCCTCCTATAAAGAGAATTAGAGAGTTTAGAAGAGCAGTGTCCGTTATAATAACGATATTAAAGAGAGTGAGACAACACTGCGACGTAGAGAGAGGGACTGAAGTCACTCTAGGAAAGGTCACGAGAAAAAGAATCACCAAGAATGTTAAGAGATGAGAAAGGATCGAGTTGTGTATTTTTGAAGAAAAGGGGATAGTCGTTTGGAAGATTGTGACGAGTAAACAGATGAAGGAACTGGGTTTCTGAGACATTGAAAAACCACAAGGTTTTCTCTGCCGCAATCACATATAGTAGAAAGATCAGAGGTCGGGTGCTCCATAACCGTCTCACGCGGAACATGGATTGACTGTTGAGAGAGATGCTTTGTGAAACGGGTGTAGCAGTGAAGGGTGGAGTCATCGGCATAGGAGTGGATAGGATAGGAAGTGCGACTTAATAAGATCATTGGTAAATAAAAGGAAGAACGTAGATGACAGAACAGAGCCCTGATGAAAACCACTGTTAATAGCTTTAGGAGAAGAACAGTGGCCATCTACAACTGCAGCTATAGATCAGCCAAAAAGGAGATCAGAGATGAAGGCACAGATTGAACGAAAGGAACCGAATGATGGCAGTTTGGAAATTAAGAATTTGTGCCAGACTCAATCAAAAGCTTTTGCTATGTTTAGCGCAATACTAAGGTTTCACCAAAATTCCGAAAGGAGGATGACCAAGCGTCAAAGAGAGATGCAATAAGATCGCCAGTAGAGCGTCCTTACAGAACCTATACTGACGATTTGAAACAAGATAGCGAGTAGAGAAGTGTTTAAGAGTCTTTCTGTTCCTATTCAGTTATTCCCGACCAGTCAAAACTTGATACTTCTCTGATAAATTTAAATTTATTATTATAGTTGTAGGGTCTATATCAATTTTTTCCCTGTATTTGTAAATGTTAAATAGCATTATGTATGTGGGTAGATGGTCATTAATATGTAATAAGTGTATACCTGACATACAGTCAAGGGAAAACTGCACCCAAATTTAATCAAAGAAAGTAAAGTTTTCTCTGGTATTATGCAACCTTATTGGCTTAGTAATGGTTAAATTAAGTCACTTGAAGTGATGAGGTTGTAGATAAAATTAGTTTTGTTATTGGAATTTATTTTAGCAAAGATTAATATTTAAATGTTCGGCAATAATGCAGTTATTGTGATCAGAAGTTAAAGTTTTATCTATACTTGCAATAAATGTTGGCATGTTACCGTTTGATGGTCGGTTTTAGCTTAATATTGAATAGACGTTATTTATTCAACTGCTTGAGGCTTAGAGTGATCGCTTACCCCTGTTGATTGGTCGACACATTTGCTTTTACAATTAATGTCTATAAAAATGGTTACAGTACTTCGACGCATCTGTTACTATTTCTACATATACTGGTTCATGCAACCTGGCATATTAAAAAATACTTATTATTTTCATTTAGCCAGTTCTCGGTCAATATAATGCATGTGAATTTATATTGTAACAGTTTTAGGTTGGTTGTCAGCTCATCAAAGTGATTTGGGAGGCTTCTAACATTTTATTTAAAAAAAAGAAAGAGATACGTCGTTTGTTTAAGAAAGTATCTACTGACACATATTGTTCATACTGACTGTATTTTGAGATTTAATGATTTCATTCACAGATTTAACTCTATGCAAAGTGTTAATGTTAGAGAAAATTATAAAAAATGAATAAAACATAAATAGAAGTCAATGATAATTATCTAGAAGAGGAAGAAATAAAAGGAAATTAAAAATCATACATACATACTGTATTACTTGTATTACTCTACATATTCGTATCTTCATCCACATTTTAATTGCTCCTGTTTCTAATTTTATTCATTTACAATCGTTTCAAAAGGTCCTGTCATGAAATTCATTGTTTCTTACCAATATTTATCAGTACGAAATATGGTGTTTTACAAGCAGAATGTTTTTAGTAGATTGTATTTGTGCTTAATTAGAGCAAACTAAAATGACTTAGAGCCATTTAAGGTCGGAAAATGTTCAATTCAGTTAAATTTAAACTTTGTAACTTGTCAGTTTTAGCTTTAAATGTGCATATTATATTATAGCTTATTAGATTTTCTCTCTCTCTCTCTCTCTCTCTCTCTCTCTCTCTCTCTCTCTCAGTCTCGCTCTCTCAGTAGATTGAAGCGCTTAAATCTGTTTACTTTAGAGACCAGGAGGGTGCGTGGTCAGTTTATTAAAATTTTCAAGATGCTCAATGGAATAGACAAGGTAGACTACAAGAAATTACTCATGTAATACCAATCCGACAATAAATAATGGTTTTAAATTGGAACTACAACATTTAGCCCCTCCATCTGCGGTAATTTTTACTCGTATAAAATATTGTAGTTAATCTCTGGAACCAACTTCCCTCGGAGGATGTTTCAAGCCAAAGTGTAAATATGTTTAAAACTAGGCTGGACAAGGTTCTTGGTACACGCAGGGTTTAAGTAAATAATAATTTTGAAAATCGTATTATAACGCAACTCTGAAGCAGTTTGTTTAAACATTTACTCCTATACTTAGTCTTCCCTCCCCCACCTTCAGAGAGACGTCTCTGGTTGCATTGTGCCCCACAAAGCGCTATCAACTATCGAGCAACTCATTTTTTATCACTTTTCTCATAAACACCTCTAAGTGGGAGAATCTTGAATTCTCAGTAGCAACAACGGGTGATCACCGAAGAAACACTTTCACTCTCCATACGGAACAAGTACATGGGGATAGATACCGGGACCTCCCACTGATATTCCTCATCAGAAAGAGATTTTTTTACTCTCGTGGTGGCACAACACTGCGAAGTATGAATGGCTCATTATATCACTTGCCGCATAAACACCTTTCACGACGAGAGACTCAAGATGAAACTCGGCGACGTTCAGAGTTGGAAGACACATACACATGACACATCCAATTACAGGAAACACGCTCATACACTTGCCTGCCTCGTTAATATGTTTAAGAATAGAGTAAATAAGTACGAGTATTTTGTAGAAATACATAATTTCATAATGAACAAAAAAGATGCATGGCATGGATTAGGTGAGGTAGAGTAGTGTGTCCCGCTTACGACCTTTTTTTTCAGATCTATTGAACATACTTTTTTTCCTGTTAGAAATGGTTCACTTTTATCAAAAAAAGATTCAATTTAACAATTTTGGGGTCCCCGACTCACCCCCATAAATGGGCCCCACCTGAAAATGCTAGAAATACCCATTTTTTGTATTGTAATCAACTTATTGGGTCCCACTTATGGCTTTTTTTTCAGATTTATTGAACATAGCTTTTTTCCTGTTAGAAATGGTCCACTTATACTAAATGTATCAGAAAAATATTCAATTTTAATATGTTATGGGTTAAGGTACAGTAAAAGGCATTTGATCAGGTTAGTGGGGCTCAAATTCTCAGCTAAGAAAGGTACTTTTTTTATTTTAGCTAAGAAAGGTGCAATAGCAAGAATTTATTGTGGAATTAACCATTTTGTGATTTTTTTCAGGTATTTAGATAATAAAATATGTTTAATTATGAGGTATTGTAAGAATGAATAAAAATAAAGCTATATTAAGAAATAATCCAACAAACTTCGACTCTTTGCTTGGTGCATTAAAGGATGATCTAAGTGGCCAGGAGGGATGCATGCTGCCATCAAAAGGAGACGTTTTGAAGCATTTTTTCACCTCAGAAGAAAACATGTGCAAGGCCCTAATATTTCCAAAGAGGAAAACATTTTGAATGTTTTGAAAAAAGTTCAAACAATTTGGGAAAAGGCGGGCATTCCATCAAAGGATGTCGTAAGACATAAAACCCCACGAACCATGCTACTAAACTTGATAAAATTACATGAAACAGTAATAAAAAGCAAAAAAGCTAAATGTTATGCAATCAAAAAACAAAGTTACTTGGGTGAATTGAATGATCTGTTTGATATTTCTACACAAAACGTATTTCATGAGATAAGACCGGATTCCCTAAGAACTCAGGAACAAATTAAAGAGGACATAACTTTCCTAGAAGACCAAAGAGGGGAGAGGAAGATGTGTCTTGGCCCTGTACATAAAGCTTATGTGTCAAAAGTGCAAAGGAAAGAAGCAAGATTCGATGAAGAAAGAAAGCGACAAATGAAAGAAGCTAAACGAAAAGCATTGGAAAAGAGATCAGGCAATCCAATCATCACTGGGAGTGATGACACAGATAATTCTTTGGGTGAAGAATATTCTCCAGAACCCCAGCCAGGCCCATCAAAACCAAGACCAAGTAGTTTGCTTCAATCAACACTAGTATCAAACATAGCAGATCGTCTTGGACTCTCCATAAGACAACGTACAGTTTTTGCATCAGTTGTCGCCGCAGAGTGTGGCAAAAACATAGAAGAAATTAACATATCCAAAACTACTTCAGCTCGAGCAGCTACAATATCAAGAAAAAGAACGTGGCAGGACATCCAAACATCCAAGGTGATTTCGTTCCTCACCAGTATGTTCTGATCCATTGGGATAGCAAAATGATCTGTAATTTATCAGGTGGAAAGGAGGAAACATTGGCAATACTAGTTACTGGGAAAAATTATTTTGAGAAATTACTCTCCCTAGCAAAAATCAAAGACAGTACCGGATCAGTTCAAGCAAAAAGCGTGTTTGAAACCATCTCAGAATGGAAGCTAGAAGACAATGTGTATGGGCTAGTATTTGATACAACTGCCTCAAACGGTATCCGGAAAAATGATCGCCCACAATTCACCGTCCACAATTCATCGCCCACAAATCATCGCTCAGGATAATTCATCGCCCACAATTCATCGTCCATAATTCATCGCCCAGAAGAACAGATTGCTGCCCATCATCCAAATATTTGGAAATTTCTGGAGTGCCTTAAGAAAGAACAAACTTTAAGTGAAATCAGAATTGAACAGTACATAGGTGGCCACGAACCTCAAAAGAAAAAAAGAAAATATCGCAATTGTGCTGAACGAATTCGAAGACTTGTCGAAAGCTACGATTCAGAGCATTGTATTATCGAATGCATAAGAGGGATAGCTCATAATATTCCATATTAGAATGTGTTTTAGACAAAATAAGACGGAAAATGCCCGGTTAGGTCAACTGAATGCCCGGTTAGGTTAATTGAATGCCTGGTTAGGTCAACTGTACGCCCTTGATCATTGGTTAGGTTAACTTGTGATATTTTCGTTAGTTTAAACGAAAAGACGAGAGCAAAAATACATAATAAACAGTTTGGTAGTCCCGATAATACGTAAGTACCAAAATCAACTTTTTTGTAAACAAAGGTCGTTAAAAGATCAAGAGAGATAGGCTTAGACCTAAATATCTTTGAAAAAAGTAATGACGATAATAGACACAATTTTCGCAAATACTTTTTATTGAGTATGGTTTTAATAAATAAATATTTGACCCATTTCTTTATTGTGGTTTTAGTAAATAAATATTGTTTCAGACATTTTCTTATTCATTCTTATTTTGTTGGGGTGAACATATATATATATTATATATATATATATATATCGTAAAGAACGACGTTTGTATAGGAGATATTCCGCGCAAGACGAGAGAGAGAGAACGAAACAAATGAAAAAATGAGGTAACCACCCGGGAATCGAACCCGGGATCTTCCGATTGCTGGTCAGATGCGATACCATTACACCATAGGCCTCACTCTTCCAAATGCCGTAATTCTTCTACATACTCGCAGAAACCAATGCCCCAAGGGGGCACCTTCCGCATGCCGTAACATTATATGCATTTAACTGCAAAGAACACGCAGTATAAATAACGTAAAGAACGACGCTTGTATAGGAGATATTCCGCGCAAGACGAGAGAGAGAGAACGAAACAAATGAAAAAATGAGGTAACCACCCGGGAATCGAACCCGGGATCTTCCGATTGCCGGTTGCCGGTTCGATTCCGGGTGGTTACCTCATTTTTTCATTTGTTTCGTTCTCTCTCTCTCATCTTGCGCGGAATATCTCCTATACAAGCGTCGTTCTTTACGTTATTTATACTGCGTGTTCTTTGCAGTTAAATATTATATATATAATATATATATATATATTATATATATATATATATATATATATATATATATATATAAAATGTATATATTTATGTTCGGTGAATTATATGGGCGATGAATTGTGTTGCGGTGAAATGTATGAGCGATGAATTGTGGGGCGATTAACTTTCCTAGACCCGCCTCAAACACCGGATGGAAAAATGGTGCATGCCAAAAGGTGGAAGAACTTCTTGTAAAAAAATTAACGTGGATGGCATGCCGTCATCATATTTCTGAGAGGATTTTGGCTACTCTCTACATCAGAATATTTGGGCAAACTAATTCACCTGAAAATGAAGCCTTCAAGAACTTTAGAGAAAGTGTTTGGAAAAACACCTTGACACCTTGAAATAAAAGATAGGTATTTAAGAGATATGGGAGAATCCAGCATCAGTTTCATGAATGATATTCTTAACCAAAGGAGTTCCCTTCCTCACGATGACTATAGAGAATTGGCAGAGACAATTCTCCTCATTCTGAATGAAGTGCCTTCCAGAGGAATTCATTGGATTAAGCCAGGAGCCTTCCATCATGCAAGATGGATGGCTTCAATCCTTTACACCAATAAAATGTATGCCTTCTCTCACCAAGCTGGCTACGATGATGTCACTATTGAAAATCTTGAAAGATTTTGTCAGTTTACATCCCTTTTTATGGAAAATATTGGTTGTCCTGTACTAAATCATCCGACGCTCCTGTAAATGATCTTAGATTCTACAATGAATTGATAAAATACAAAAAATAGACAGTGAGGTTGCCGAATCTGCCCTAGCCAATTTTTAAGGTCATTACTGGTACTTGACTGAAGAGCTCGTCCCCATGGCTTTGTTTGGCTCTGTTAATAATGAAGAAAAGGTTAAGATGGCCAAAGAATTAACAAAATATGATCCTCCTCAAGAGTTCACACCAAGTCAGCCTATCTTCCCTATTCTGAAGCAGGGTGTCAGACTTCATCGCCTCATAGGGCCAAGATCTTGGTACCTATTCAGACTTCTCAACTCATCTAGGGAATGGATTAAAAAACCCATATCATTATGGGAAGAGGATGACGATTTTAAAAGAATGAGGGGCCTTATTTCGTCTGCCAAAGTAGTAAATGACACGGCAGAGCGTGGCGTCAAGCTCATGCAAAATTTTCATGGGCATTGTAAGGATGAATGTGAGTTTCAACAACTTTTGCAGGTCGTTGAACAAAATGGACATGCAATCGCAAACGTGACGAAGAAAAATTTGGTCACTGCTCTGAGGTTAAAATGTAACTAAGATTATTTGTTTTTGTTTTTTATTTTAAGCTTTGTTTCAAGCGAATAAAAGTTTGTTCATTGCTTTAAGTGCAAAAGGTTCCTAAGATTACTTTCTTTTGTTTTAACCTTTATTTGCTTGTTATTCGTAAAGATCTTTTTTGTGTTATTTTTTAGAAATAAAAAAAAAAACCGATGAAGCTTTGTTAACATTGTCAAAAGCTTAAAGTATTTTAATTTATATAATTTTAACCTAATGTTAACCAAGTTGTTCCCACTTCGATTCGATAAGATGAATAAAGTTCTTACTCGTCTTATCCTTTCGAGGCCCATCGCCGCAGAGTTGCATTGGGATGATGCTCTAAGGAGGGCGGTAACACCCTACTACTGTTTCTTGTACCTCACTGAATAAAGCTTCGAATTACGTTTCTTTTGATATCAAATATGTCGATATTTGACAAAAATCTTGTTCACTTAGGTTGATTACAATACAAAAAATGGGTATTTGCGACCCCAAAATTGTTAAATTGAATCTTTTTTTGGTATATTTAGTAAAGGTGAACCATTTCTAAAAGGCAAAAAGGTATGTTCAATGGATCTGAAAAAAAGGTCATAAGTGGGACACCCTAAGGTAGAGTTGCGTTTCTGCCATCACGATTTCTTTTTATCACTTTTTTTTCTTGGGTGGCTGAATGCACTTGACGGGTGAAGGTATGGTGTGGAAAATCTGATTTCTGTTCTCACTTCCTGCTTCAACCACTTGTAGAAGCATTTCGTCACTTTGCCGGCGTGATGGCTTTGCGCGTACATGGGTGTAGACATGGAGAATTTATCTTTTACCTCTCTCCTTTTGAGGCTAACCTACAGTGGGCCATGGGTTTTTGTTGTACCGATACCTCGGTAAAAAGAGCTGTAAATATCTTGTATACAATTGAAACCACATACTCAAGGTTTTTTGTGACGATACCAAGTGGTTGATGGCGATCGGTTTGTACAAGTATATTATTTGTTAGTTTATACAGTGGTGCTATCTATTGTAAGATCTCTATGTGTGCATAGCATAATTGTAGAGCTAGCTTATATATTCTTCTCTTTCCTCTGGCGGGGAGGGAGCGGAGGCTGGGGAGAGAGCCTTATGCTTTACTATCCAGTTTTCTACTACTGCTAGAATAGTTAAAAAATTAATTAGTTTAATAACAGGAACTTTCCGGAGTGCACCAAAAGGTCTTTGAGTTTTCCTCTTTTCCTTGTACACACACACACACACACACACACACACACACACACTCTCTCTGTCTGTCTCTCTCTCTGTCTCTCTCTCTGTTTCCCTATCATCTCATATTTCGAGGCTGCTGCTTATCTTCCGACCACTTCAATCTTCCATCTGTTAACAGTGAAGCGTCACTGACACTTTTCAATGAGACAGACCTCCCAAATGACAATATAAGTAAATTAAATTGAAATAGCCCCAACGTATATCACAATCAATTAATTTGAATGTTAATGCACACGACAAGAAATTCATAATCATGAATATTAATATGAGACAGACCTCCCAAATGACAATATAAGTAAATTAAATTGAAATAGCCCCAACGTATATCACAATCAATTAATTTGAACGTTAATGCACACGACAAGAAATTCATAATCATGAATATTAATATTATGCAGAAGGTTGTCAAAAAAGGGATTATTTATTTAATGCTTTGAATTTCATTAATATAAAATTTTCCAGTCATTCGACCGCAGGTTTTTTATCGCAATCTTGGCGAAAGTGTTTCCTAAAATGAAATAAATAAATAACACTGGTCAAAATGTCCTGTATACCACTCGAAAACAAATCTATGAGTCTTGGTTCAGCTGTGCGTAATTTGGAGATACCCTCTAGCCAGGCTTGGAAAAATTACGTTTTTTAAGGGAGAATTACAATTCCAGTTACAATTACATTTTAGAAATGTTGAATTACAATTATAATTACTGTACAATTACTTCAGTTTCGATAGCCACAATTATAATTACTATTACAATTACAGTGACATTATCTATCAAACTAGTTAAATAGGCAAGATCATATTCTCCAATTAGAAATCAACATCATTGTTTTCCCATAGATGCTTTGAAAAAACTATATATGGCTATAGGTTGATTGCCTGTTACTCTCATCTGTTGGAAATTTCCAGCAGATTTAACGACAAAAACCCTACGTTTTTTCTTTAAAGAGTTATATATATGTAGATCTTCACAGGACCTCTTTATGTATTGTTTTTAGTGTTTAATGTTAAATTTATTTGCCTTCGGTATTTTAGCGCTACCTAATGGTAAAGAAAGAAATTGCCTTACCTTATTATTTCGTTGGGCCTCACTTCTGTTTCGATGTAGGGCGCGATGATCTTTTTCGATGTAGGGCCGTGGTACGATGGAGTTACATAACGAGTTTATTCGGTTTAATTAATATAGATATTCACTACATTTAAATACCTGAAGGAATAGGCCTCTCCTTTTGTGTTATTAGTTTTATATTATGGTGTATTCACTCAGAACTTATAGGAAGATTAAGTACGTCTCCCTTGCTTAAAGCATCGCTGTAACATAAGCAAGCTCCGAGCGTGCCGCTAATATAATATAAATCGTCGTGTTTTATTATTTGCTGATTTTGCAAAGTTCGTTGACTCTTTTCTTGAAGTAATTTTCATGAGTCAGCAATGGAGAAATTTGAATACGAAATAATAAATTTGGTTTTCTTGTTGTCATGCAGGCCCAATGCCTACATATGGGATTCTATGTATGATAATTAATTTCATTCCCAATAGGCTATGTCGCCAATCCCGAGGCAATTTTGTAGATATTTAATTCAATGAATTAATAATTTATATTTAATTAAGAAATAAAGGTACCACATACGACACCATGTTGTAAGCATATATAGTTTTTCCATAGATGCAATTGTGTATCTATTTGTTGTGTACTGTATATTGTTTCATAAAAAGGGAAAACAGGAAACGAGTATCAGTGGGTCACGAATCAGTATATTTTAATATCAGCAAGTTGTTCAGTTTCACTTACAGAGAGGAAACTTTGATTTAAGATATAATCATACAGATTCCAGTATTACATAAATCGTTATATTCTTCATTTGCATATTTAAATAGGAATAATTCTGTCAAACACTTCCTGATTACATTTGATTACATCCTGATTACGAGTATCCGATTCTTACTGCCAAGGACCCACGGCTTGAATTTCAAATCGTGATTGATGATTGGTCTGAGACTCTTGATTGACTGAGTCGCTTGAACGCTTTAGTGTTGCTAACCAATTTTTTAATTTAACCGAATTCATTTGAATAAATAGCTAAAAACACAAAATTTTCAAATCAGTCAAGAAAGTAAAAATTAATTTAATTGAAATGAATTTGATTAATTCAATTACAATTACAATTATAGTAAAATATAACATTGTCATTACAGTTACAACCAAATGTGTAATTAATTACACATTACTCCCGTTTTTCCTGTCACTGTCCTCCTTACCTATCTTTTTCCATGTTTCAGCTACCCTGTGAGTAGTCCAGCATGCTCTCAAACACACACTTCTCTCCCTATTCCTCATGACATACACATGCATCTTACACACACTACATAACTTTTTCAAAATTAAAAAAAAAAAATAGTATCAACTTCAAGAGCCTTGGAGTCCCCTGGGGAGAGGATCATAAATGTCCCCACTTATGGCTCCCCCGCTGTCAATACCCGGAACGCAGACCCGGGCAGTTGGGGGGTGCTGGATCTGCTACTGCCCATTCGAGATGTTCTTCACCTCTTTCTGATTTACTTTTTATAAACTTCTGCGACATTCGTGGCCTTTTCTAAAATTTTCAATCTGTGAACACCACCTCTCCTCCTCGAAACTTTATCTTCGTTTCCTCACCGAAACTCAGGTTTCTGAGACAACTGAGAGCAACCCCTTTTCTGCACCCTCTTACTTTCTCTATACTCAATTTCAATCCAAAGGTGCATGTTGCGTATATGTACGCAATGATCTAACTTGTTCTCGTATTCCCGAACTCGAATCATTCGAATTCTATACCCTCTGGCTGCGGCTTACATGCCAATCTCAAACTAAATACATCTGCGCTGTTTACCTTTCTCCTAATTCTATTCACTATTCAAAATTCTTTGACTACCTCACTTCCAAAGTGGAATAAATTTTTTCCCGCTCTCCCTTTGCTAAAATCTCCATTTTAGGAGATTTCAATGTTCACCACCACCTTTGGCTTTCTTCCCATTTCACTGACATCCCTGGTGAACTAGCTTACAACTTTTCTATCCTAAATGACCTACGACAGATTGTACAGCACCCTACTCGTATCCTCGATCGCCTTGGAGATAGGCCCAAAATTCTGGATTTATTTCATACTTCTCATCCTTCTTACTCTGTGAAACTTTTCTCTCCATTGAGCTTCTCCGATCACAATCTTGTATCTGTTTCCTGTCCTATCGCTCCAGTTCGGCCTTTGGATCCTCTCCAGAGGAGACGCCTTTGGCACTTCGGCGCCGTTGATTGGGAGGCCCTTAGGCAATACTTCTGTGATTTCTCTTTCCCATGGAATGATTACTGCTTTCGTGGCCGGAGCCCTTCTGAGTGTGCAGAGCGCATCACAGAGGTGATTCTCTCGGGCATGGAGGCGTACATTCCATATTGTAATCCTACTACTAATGCAAAAAACTTTGGTTTAACTTTACTTGTTCTAATGCTATCCGCAACAGAGAGGAGGCTTTCAGAAGGTACCGTCGCCATCCAACTCCTGACTCTCACTCAGCTTATATTTATGCCCGGAATCGTGCAAAACCTGTCCTTCGACTCGCCAAAAATTCCTTCATCCGACAAAAACGTGAAAATCTATCCAATTCTAATTCTTCTCGCTCTTCCTGGCATCTAGCTAAGAACCTCTTCAACAACTTTACTTCCTCTTCTTTCCTTCCTCTTTTCCATTCCGACGGCACAGTTACCGTCTCTTCTCCTGAAAAAGCTGAACTCTTCGCTCAAACTTTCGCTTACAATTCAACCCTGGACGATTCCGGTGCTGTTCCTCCATCTCCTCCCCCTTTGACTTCATTATGTCTGAAATTAGAATCTCTTCTAAAGATGTTTTTTCTGCCCTCTCTGGGCTCAACTCTAAGAAGGCGTAAGTAGCATGACCGCAAAAAGGCCGAGGGCAATTGCAATGCAATGTTGATCAATGTTACAAAGGGGAGGGGTTGGCATCCATGGGGGGATGGGGGTTAGCACCCATGGGGGAGAGGGGTTGGCACCCATGGGGGATGTGGGTTAGCTCCCACGGGGGAGGGGGGATGGCACCCATGGGGGAGGGGTATGCAAGCAAGGGGAGTAGAGTATTTAGCCCCCAAGCTGCATGAAGGGGGGAGATGGGGTTTACCCCCAAGCCTAACCTGTACCCTCTCTCTTAGGAAGGTAACCTAAGAGAGAGTTCTTTTCGCTGGCATGTCTCGTCGCATACTGGAGCTCTTAACAGCCTCAGTTGGCTTAGAAGTCTTAATCATTCAGTTGGCTTAATCTGGTTTGGAAGGCTTAATCTGGCTTAGAAGACTTAATCTGGCTTAGAAGAC
This sequence comes from Bathynomus jamesi, assembly GCA_023014485.1. Taxonomy (NCBI): domain Eukaryota; kingdom Metazoa; phylum Arthropoda; class Malacostraca; order Isopoda; family Cirolanidae; genus Bathynomus; species Bathynomus jamesi. Next base: position 149,346 of record JAJOZX010002963.1, on the reverse strand, counting down.
GATTAGAAAGGAGTTTGTATATATATATATATATATATATATATATATATATATATATATATTAATGGAGAGAGAGTAGATGCTCATGTTGGGCCCACCAAAAAAAAAGATTGAATCAAAAGCATACACACACACACACACACACACACACACACACACACACACACAAACGACCGGTAAGGTCTCAGAAAACGACCCAAATAATAGAAAAAGTTATTAAGCATAAACAAATACATTTATGGGGCCAGGATAGAACGACAAGGTCTCATAAAACGGCAACGCCAATAGTTTAGTTTATTGAGCTTGCTTCTCGTAGCAGAAAACCACCATGAGGGCAATGTGTTGTGAGGAAGGCTATCTTTTAAATAAAAGCTCGAATATGATAAACCAAATTTAATGCAAAACAAATTTTTTGTCTTAAGATACAAATATCAGGTCATCCCATAAGTAATGTCGTTTTTTAGATCGGAATTTGAAGGACAAAAAAACTCAACTGAAATTTTTTAATCTAGTATATATTTTCCATCGGAATCAATGACACTCTGCCAACGTCCTACAAGCTTTTCAATGCCATGTTTATAAAATTCAGGCAGTTTTGAGGCAAGAAACGTACAAAGACTGGTGTGAAGTATACTGTTTCTCGTCAAGATAGTTTTGCAGACTCCTGAAGAGATGATAATCTGAAGGCGCAAGGTCTGGAGAATATGGAGGATGTGGGAGGTTTTTCCCACCCAAGCTCCTCAATTTTTGCAGAAGTGATCCGAGCGGTATGAGGACGTGCTTTGTCGTGGTGGAACACGATTCCTTTCCGATTAACCAAAGAAGGTCTCTTTTCTTTTAGTGCAGTGTTCAATCGATCCAGTTGTTGACAGTAGACTTGAGCGGCGATTGTTTGGTTGTGTGGTAAGGTTTCAAAGTGTATCACACCACCTTTATTCCACCAAACACTAAGCAACACCTTTTGAGGGTGAAGATTTGGTTTTGGCTGTGGTGTCGCTGGTTCTCCGGCACAAACCCACTGTCGTCGGCGCTTAACATTCTGGTACAGTATCCACTTCACTGGTCAAGATCTGTAAAGTATGTAGCGAAACACGATAGATCTCCTCTTAGATATAACCTTCGGAAAGTTTATGCTTAAACCGAGTAGGGCTAGTTTAAACTTAATCTATCGTAAAAAACGACATTACTTATGGGATGACCTGATATATCTTTAATTCTTATTATAAACAATATTCATTAAACTTTATATTAAAAATAGATTTTAATTTAGGGCTAACTTATTCATTTTTTGCCTTTTACAATTAGGGAATTATTCAAACCGAGTTTTTATAACAAATTTTCACCTTAATATAAAAATTTATCTTTAAACTATACTATAAAAAATATTAATATAACTATATTAAAACTAGATTTTAATTTTAGGTAACTATTTCATATTTTCGCCTTTTACAATTGGGGATTTACTCAAACCAGCGGGTTATTTAAAACACATTCCGTCTTGATATACAATTTTATCTTTTATCATATTATAAAAATAGTAAATTTAAAACAGTTAACGCATACCGTTAAATTATTTTATTTCCCACAGTAATATTATGAGGCAGTTTATAAAAATCGTTTTAGTAGGGCATACCCAGTAAATGACATTTTCTATGCATATTTATAAAAAATGAAATTTACGGCATAACTTACTTATTTTGCGCCTTTTACAATTCAATAAATGGAATTAATATGATTTTACTCTAAATAATTTTTCTCTTCGACATTACTGCATTATTTTTAATGTAATTTTAAACCAGTTTTTAGGATCATATTAAATCTTACTATTTACAGATTAAAGTAAATTTTCTTCAGTGCAATTCTCGAATTAAACACTGCCTTGAGGAATTGACTCCTCATACCGCGTATTATCGCACTCAATCAAAAACGTAGAAGATTGGGGCCTCCTACCCATCAATTTAACATCACAGACGTTGCTGAACACTCTATCTGTGAAAAACCAGATGAACCAGTGTACTTTGATAATACATGCGAAAAGTGACTACACCGGCCATACGTTCATTTAAACACTAACCTTTTGGGAGGTCTTATTCAACAGCCTAAAAGACCTGTTATAACATTATTATAATATATTTAAATTAAATATCTGATTCTTTCGCAATAAAATTAGTTGATAACTCAGCCTGCATTTTGATACATAACTGTCTTATCTACAGTTATTTACGCAACAGATTTTTTTCCATTTTCATGTAAGTGATTCTTACGGGCATGCATTACCTTTGACTGAAATGTACAGTCTTGGAGTACTGTGATGTATTAGTAATGAAGCAAAATTAATTAATTGGCCATGCATTACCTGTTAGTTATTTGATCTTTATTTAAAATAATTATATTGAGCGGAGCAATCCAAGAAGCACCCAAGTTAATTTAGGGTGCTTATTCTTGGATTGCTCTAAAATGGAGTTAAAATAGAGTTAAAGTGGAGTTAATTGCTCTAAAATGATTAATTGAATGCCCGGTTAGTTTAATTTTACGCCCTTGACGATTGGTTAGGTTATGTCGTGATATTTTCGTTAGTTTTAACTAAAATATCACGACTTAATCTAACCAATCGTCAAAGGCGTACAGTTGACCTAAACTGGCATTCAATTAACCTAACCGGGCATTCAATAATTTTACTGTAGGTTTCGATATATATATATATATATATATATATATGAGCAATCCAGGAATAAGCACCCCATAATAATGGTAGCACTTCAAAATGAAGTGTTACCATTTATGGTTGAAGAGCCATTGCCAATAATAAATTGGTGTAAGGGAAAAACTTATTAAAAAAAGTGATGCTGTGAACTATTTGCGACCAAGCAATGACCTGGACAAAGTTTACGAGGAATGTTGATGTTAAAATCCTTTAATTTGGATTGAGGTCGAAATGGGGTGCATTTTCTTGGATTGGGCACTTTGGGGTGCTTATTCTTGGATTGCTCCAAACGTCCACTCATTAAATTTGAAAAAATCTGTGAGCTGCTTTGACTGAATTTGATAAAGACACCCACAAAAATCTGAGGAGTGCTTAAGCCGATATTAATAAAGACGCCCACAAAGGTATCACCGTCCAAACAGAAAGCCGCGAGCTTGTGAGTGGTGTACAGCTCTTCGTCACTTGAAAGGTGGCAAACTTATAAAAAGGGGTCCACTTTCAACTCGATAGCTGATATTTACCAGTGAACATTCAAGCGTTGTTAGCCGTAATGAATACAGAGAGTGAATCAGATCTCTTTTTATCACCATGCGTATACGAAGTTGTAGACGACACGTAAGTTACAACCGCGAAGTGAATTCAGTACATACTGTACATATTTATACATATATAAATATATATATATATATATATATATATATATATATATATATATACATGTACACAGGGTAGAGTGATTTTATCTTGATATTCTACATTGCTAAGACCACTAGGCTGAGCTCTGCAGCTTCTGACCGGGAAGAATTATTTTCATCGCAAGAAGTGGCAAACATTTGTGAAGCTGAACAAACTGGGGCAATGGACTGTCACACGCACGAAATGTAGGTAGAAAATTATATCCCCTATTTCAACCAAAGCTTATTTTATAACTTCTCTCTCTTTATATATATATATATATATATATATATATATATATACAGTATATATATGATAAGAATGAATTATGAAATATGTTTTAAACTGATTACCTCTCTCTTCGTGTATATATATATGTATATGTATATATATATATATATGTATATGTATATAATATATAATATATATATATATATATATATATATATATACTGTGTGTGTGTGTGTGTATATATATATATATGTATATAGAGAGAGAGAGAGAGCAGGAGTAGAATGCTCATACGAAAACTCATATTGAAGTGCAATATTGTTCATCGTTTTTCTCTTAAAGGGCATTCAAAATTTCTACTTTTACTTATTAATTATACCATAATTCAGAGGCCCGGACACTTTCTTCAGAAAAATATATGAAGTGGCCATAAAATAAATAAAAAAATTCTGTCCACATCCGTACCTTTTTTCTTAAAGGATCCGGGTGGAGCTGATCATGCAGTAGAAACGTTTCGTAATAGCTTTGAAGAAACCCAAATGGCCGATGATGTTCTTAATATGGGAATAGAAGTATTACTGGACAATCGATCCTGCGAGTGCATGGTCGTCGATGAAGTGATGTGAGTTTTCTTTTTTCTTGTGTGTGTGGCGGTAAGAATAAGCCTTGTATTTTGAACATTTTATTAAATGATAAAGCTATGAGGAATGTCTTATAAATTAATACATAATAGCGTTTACTGTATACAACACATTTTTACGTAATATGACCTTCAATGTTTCTCACACATATAAGAGTGTCAATGATCTCATTTTTTGTACATTATATACAGTATATATATATATATATATCCAATTTAATTTAGTTAGAGAATTAGCATCAATTACATTTTAAATAAGCTACAGAACATAAGCTTCGTCATTAAACACTACACAACTAATATTATTGGGTACATTTTATAATTTTCCACAATATTTCTACAATTGATGAAGTTACAAATATATATATACAGTATACGCGTAAAACTTCAGACAATACAACGAGTGCCTACAATCGGGAACCTATTTTTTATGTGGTTGCATACCGGGGTATCATTTCGTCCAGTTTCGCACAAATCGAATAATTTAAAAAAATTGCAAATTCTTTCCCGTGGGCCATATGCATGAGAAAGGATAGGCTGTACATGCCATAGGTATTGCTAAAGTAGCCCTGGAATCGGTAAGGGTTCCAGACAATTTGGGGGATATGAAATTGCTCAAGAAATTTACAATAATAGCATCACTCCAAGGATGCCCCCCAGTGAATTAAAATAGTACATTCGCTCCCTATTTTTAAAATAAACAGCTATCCAATGAATAACTTTGTTACTAACATCCGTATTTAGAATAAGTGCACCGCACTGTCTTGTAGCTGGAAGTTTCAGCGTTTCATTCTTCGCAAACACACCGATAAATTTGGAGCGTGTGAATCGTTCACTATTCAATACTCTCTGGAGTGGATTCGTATCCATTTTTAAAAGTCTGTGACTACACCTATAAATCTATCAATCTCTATTGGGGCTTGCGATTCGAAGTATACTAGTACGCTAATAGGAGCGTCTAGCGGCATGGCGAATTCCAATCTGACTTAGATGTTTCCACTCTGCTGTGGACTTATGTGCTTATTTATACTCCCAGATAAGTCTGGCGAGATGTCGAGTGGGTAAAGGTTAACCTTTCGACGAATTCCTTCTGTGTTACGCCGACTCGTAATTCGTTGCAAGTACCGGCAATATGTGCAAGATTACTATAAGCTCTCGAGCAAAGCGGGAGCACGGCTTCTGTTGAATAATCCGTTTCTAATGTCCCCACTAAAGCGACTCCATTGACTTATAGGGTTATATTTTTAAGGCCGAAATTTTCGAAATTAAATGAGTTCTTTTTATATTTTCCATTCACAGAAGCGTGTTCCTGTATTCAAATTACTAACCTTTTAAATGCAAAAAACCACTTTTTTCTACGTGAAGGTCAAAATATGATAATTAAAACCTACTCTAATAAACAGAGTTTATTTCCACGATAGTTTCGATGCCCACTGGCATCCTCTTCGGGTGGATACAGAAAAACGAATGAACCAAAAACAAGAGGGAAAACAGTCCAGGGACCATTAAGAAATTCGCACCTAGGATAGATCCCGTTCTCCCGACACTGGAAGGGCATATTTTATTAAATGGACCCGCTTATAAGTACATTCGCACAAATTTAAAACTATCTTCTTGTTCTATACATACAGATTCTATTATTTTTTTACATAATTATTACATTTATTATTAAATTTATTACACTTAATATTGCATTTTAATTTATTACAGAAATTATAAATTTATTATTACGTTGATTATTACACTGTTGTTTATTATACAGAAATTGTAAACCGAAAAACGAATGAAAAAGGCGAGAAGGAAACAATCCAGAGACCATTAAGGAATTCGCACCTAGGATAGATCCCGTTCCCACGACCCCAGAAGGGCATTTTTTTTTAATTAAATGGTCCCTCTTATAAGTACATTCGCACAAATTAAAACTATCTTCTTGTTCTATACATACCGATTCTATTATTTTGACATAATTACTGCATTTATTATTGCATTACGTTTTTTAACATTTATTATTATTACCTTTACACTAATTATTACATTTATTTTGTTACCTTTATTATTACATTTATTGCATTTATATTTATTTCCACATTTATTACTTCATTATTACATTTACATTTACGTTTATTATTCCATTTATATTTTACCAAAAAAAAAAAACGAATGAACCAAAAGCTAGTAAGGAAACAATCCAGAGACCTTTAAGAAATTCAAACTTAGGTTAGAGCCAGTTCACCCGACGCCGTAAAGGATTTTTTGACCAAGAATCTCATTAAAGGGTCCAACTTATAAGTACCTCCAAACAAATTAAAATTATCTACCTTACCTGATTCCCAATCTATAGCATGATTATTTTGGCTGGCGTGATAAAAAATGGCATTATTAGTATTACAACTTCTGAAGGCATATTTGTGTTCTTTAATACGGGTTTCAATACTTCTTCCAGTTTCTCCTACGTATACCAATTTACTTTTCACGGTAGACGAATATTTGAACGCCAAAGCAAACTTCAAATCTTTCGTCAACGGTTTTATTCTTTCTAAGCCGGCAATGTAAGGCAAACTCATATATTGTTTTTGGTTAACTGAAGGTTCCCGAGGGGCATAAAAAGATTTTCTGGCTTTAAAATACACCTTTCTGATAAACCACTCAGGATATTTTAAATCCTTAAAAATGTTCCAAATCTTTGAATATTCCGGGTCCAGCAAATGTGGGCTACAAATCCTGAGTGCTCTTAGAAACATGGAAGAAATAATTAAGCTTTTAACCCCTTCATCATGTTATGAAAAATAATGTGTTTTTATGTGTGAAATAGCGATACATGCGTTCCTGCTGTCTTGATTTTAGGATTTTAATTATCATATACTAACCTTTTAGGTAGAGCTCCATGGGCAACATTTTCTATCTGCTTCGATGTCAGCCCTGATGGCACCTTGTATAATTTGAGCTGGACTCTGTTAATTGGGTATTTTATTGTGGTGTGTAGGAAATTTTTTCAATTTCTATTTGTTTAGCAGAGCTCACTCGACGCACGCAGAGATATGTTTCCATAATATGAATCACCACAGGCTTCGAGCTCTCGATCAGCCTCCAGATTTAAACGAATCTCAGGGCTCGTACGAGTGAGCTTTATTTTCATATCGACCCCATTTACAAGCAGCTTCTCCTGGAATGTGAAATCTGTGTGTAGGCGCCCAAAGCATTCATATATCTTCATTTTAGAATTTTTTAATTTGCCCTTTATACTACTTTCATCTTTAACTTGATAATAACCTTTGGCTCGTAGGTGATAATAGCAAGATCCTGCCGAGATGTTGTCCTGATTTAAATACACGTCACTACACGTCACACTGAATGAATATGGATTGTAGAAAGTTTGTTTCTGGGAATACAACTTATTTGTCTTCGCAATCCGTTCCATCTGAATGTGCAATTCGTAGTTTAGCGTACATGTGCACACAGCGTGGATTAAAAAAGTAAGGGCCTGGGCTGGGGATCACGAACTCTATAGGAGCACTTGGGACGCTAATGGTGTTTGACGGATTAACTGTAATAAAGTCACTATGATCTATAGAAAGTTGAGTTGGGGGCATGTCAAAGAGGAGCAGCTCCGATTTACAACATTGTGAACAACACCTCTCTCGACAAGTTGTAAACAGTCTATGATTCATGAGAACAACGTCCTTAGCTTATATCAGTTAAAAAAGTGATCAACCATAGGTTTCATGCGCTTAGAACATTTCTTTTTTTTATGTCCTTTTACGTTTAACGCCACGTGCTTGTAACCCCTTCTTCTTCTTACGTACAGGACTCTTCCTCTTCCCACCACCACGCATTTTTCTCTTTGCATCTTTGATGATTTCGTCCCGTGTACGCTTTAAGTGCTTTTTTAGAGCTTCTTTAGGCTTAGTTCCGCTATTATGTCTTCTACCGTGTTAAGACCTGATTGTAACGCTTTCCTGCCCAGATATCTGGCACCACTCTTCAGCAAGGGTGAAAAGTCTTCGGGTCATTATATCACAGTGAGACGAAAGTGCAGCTTCACTGTTAAGCTCTCATCACCGAATGGAAAACTTTTCCCCTCAAACGTTCTTATATATTGAGATACTGGTTAGTAGGTTTGTTGCGACATTGACATAATAAGGATTTTCGTATGTAATGCTTAAGCTCCTTCCTCTATGATTGAGAATGTGAGCGATGCGCAGCAGGCGCGCCTGGGTATCCCCAACAAACTGATGTTCCACGATATTCCTGTAAATATAGCACCTGTTCGGGGAAGGGTAGCCATCATTCAATTTCTCCAATTTTAGCTGATACATTAAACTGCACAAGTCATGTTGTGCTTCGTGAAAGGTATCTCTTTGGATGGTTGCTCCATATCGGCCCTAGGTTATGATTTTGAACAGCCCTTTGTCTTTAATATTTCTGTTAGCCTCTGATTTTAGAGTGTGCCGGGGTATCTTTCTTTACGATTTCGTATACTAAGTCGTCCGTAAGATTTGATCTTTTTAAACTCCCATTTAAGTCTCTCACAACATCCTCGGCTACGCCATAATGACCCGGGCCTAGTGTTACTACTGGAGTGTAGTACAGCGCCTGCCTCCCTACTCCGGGCGGCGCAGATTGTATCGTCCCAAGTTACCCCAGCCTTTTCACACTCATCACGGTTTCTAAGAGCCGTAAAAATGGATTCTTTGTTATCAATGCTTAAAAACTTGGTAGCCAATTAAATTTCGCATATTCCTACCTCATATGATTCACGGCCCAATTTAATGGGCCTGTGGAGTTCTGTTACAAAGTTGGCCAGGGTGTTGCCAGGATGTACAGACCGAGAAGAGGTCGGGAGTGTGACGTAGAAATGGTTATGCGCCATGTTGCATACTATTTAAGCTTCATTATTGAACCAGCTTTTATATAGGTGTTGAAGCTTTCTGGGTACCCTAGCCATTTTACCAGGTACATTTTTCTCTTTCCTGAACACGGTGGTGTTAACAGTTGTAGGATGAGTCCAGCGAATCCAGAATGTCTATATACCTGTATGTGTTTTTATGTATGAAATAGCGATACGTGCGTTCCTTTATGGTATGTTGAACTCTTTCAGCTAAAGATGCCTTATGTATAGAATTGCTAGTGTAATAACTGATGTTAAACTCTATCAGCATGGTCTGAAATGCCCAGGCCTGTAAATTATTTTCCTATATCTGTACAAAAATAGCCAGGAAGCCTGTTTTCTTTCAACATCAGCGTTTTGGTGGCTTTAGCAACTGATTCAGGCGATTTATTTTTCAGGGGAATTAACCACAAATATGTAGAGAATACATATATTATGAATAGGATGTGACATTATACACTGAATATCTCTGCATGTCTGTTAAATCCGCCTCCTAAATAGAATCAGTCGAGGCTGCAGCTGTCTTGGCTGTTTTAAACATTTTTCTCACCGGCTTATGAAATGTATAAGCATCCTGCGCCCGAAAAAACCTCTCAACATCTTTTTCCCCTACTCCCTCAACGCCGCCATAGGAGGCTGGGTTAGAAATATCATAATAACGTTTTCTTAATATGTTAGCCATTTGCATATTTTAGAGGCGGTCGGGTAGGGTTTGTCATCGCTGAGTGGTCTCTTCTTACTCCGCTTCAGAGATGCTATCGATGAGGGCGAAGGCGTGTTCTGCTGTGGGACATGCGAGGCTTGTCCCAAGTCTTTTAACCTGTTCAGATTACCAATCAATGTTTTGGGGATATTTATTTCCTGTAGTCTTGCTTTAATATGTTTCCATCCTGCTGGTGAGGGCCTATCCCACTTTCTCACCAAGTCTTGGACGATGTCAACGATGTTCAAACCCTGTACCTTTGTTCCTTCTACAACAACCTCACCTGTGTCGATCCACTGTATAATGGGATCCTCACTCAATAGCTTATAAAGAATTATACCTTTATTCCTCAATGTATGTGGGAGGGTGCTTCTTAATACATGCTCGATATGTTGTGGGATCGCACCATTGTTCTTTGCTCGTCACTAGTCTCGACCCCAGGTCCTATGCCTCCATGCTCAACGTCGTCTGCGCCGCGCCTAATAACTACGGGGAGCTCTGTCGGATTCTTATAATTTTCATATTCATAAAGAAATTTCTGCAGAGCTTCTTGGAATAAGATTCTTTTCTCATCAGGTGACCTTTCATTGTTTAATAGATCTAACAAATCGCTTTCCAGTCTTTTGAGCCTGTTTTTACGGGGTTCTAGAACCGTATCTGGACTCTGAGCTTTGCAGTGAAGCATACACCTCGTGCGAAATCACGACTACTTTCTTCATTATATTAAACTAGTCATTAAAGGCCCCAAACTGAAATAAGATGGGGAAGAATGAACCCCTTCTTTGTACAATAATTCGTTTTTTATTCCCCACAGTTTGACTTTTACGAGCTAGTGTGCATATTATGTTCTTGTAACGGAGTAGGAGGCGAGCCTATTTTTAACAAACAGCTGCTGCAGTGCTCGTGGCAGTCGATGGAAGATTTTTATTAATTCACAGTATTTCTTTAGCCTCTTTGTCATTCTGGGATATGCACCGTTTCAGGCTCGTTTAGGAATATATTCGTTCTTAGAAGCACCCTAAACGTGTTTCGCGGGTGAAGGTCACAAAGCAAATGTCCGTAAAGTTGACTTGTAGCTTCTTTATAAACTTACAAAAAACCCTTACGCTGATTCGGGAACATTTGATTGGCTAATACCTCAATTTGTGATACATCTCTACGTTTTGCGAATAAGACTAGATATTGTGTATTTAACGACACATCGCGCATGTATCTATTTTTGAAAAATAGATTCCGGTTGATGAAGAATACGCTTATGTTAAGATGGTGGGAGAACACTGTAAATGTCTCGGCAAACGTTTTATCCATTTCTAAAATGAGATCGTCAATCACAATGACCGTATGCTCATTTCCCTTAACGAATTAACGTGATATACACCTTTCTGGAACAAAATATCATCTTGGTACTCGTTGAATACTGACTGGTATGTCGAATAGCACCATATGACTCATATATATTATATGTGCATGGGCTAGTGAACCTGAATTTTTCTACAGAATCCATCTCTAACATGTCACACTCCTAAGTGGAACATTTACAAAATATAATATAATTTTAAGTGACGCTCCTTATATTCCACACCCTTTTTTTTCCTCTTCTTCCTCAGAACCGTGAATGACGATGAGGATGAGATGCTGTGTCAGCAACATGTCCCCATCTTCGATATTGCAGACGATACCGATGACAGTGTAGTTGGGACTACAGGCTCCACCCCCGCTAGTGAACCCCCACCAGCGACACCTGTAGCACTCCCACGCGACGATTTAAGGAGAAAGCGGTGGCATGATGAAGTTGATGATTCGCTTTCCACATCAGGTATAAAACGTGCCAGGAGTGCGCCGGTTGTTAGAGCCCCAGTAAGAGAGCCCCAGCCTTCTACGTCTTACGACATAGCCCCCACATTAGTTCCTTTTACAAATAAAACTGTGTGCCCTTATTCTTGTTCAATTCCGGTCGTACCCTCCACAGCAGCAGCATCTCATTCTGCAGAGAGTAGCATAACATTCGAGCTGGTGCGCACCGCTACCCCCACCCCAGCCCTGACTAGAAACCGGTACGTAGTCAGGATCAACCCGCGAACCATGTAATATGGGTCCTGAAGAGTTGAGAAGGGTGGAGCAGGAAATAAATGTTCGTATCGTTGTATTTGGAATGGATGATAGTCGTAGGACTGTGTATGTTTTTAGAAGCAGAGTGAGAGACAGTACAAGACCCCTACTTATTTTAGGGTTGTCAGGAACGTATCTCCCCATCCGCAATATAAGGGCTCTTTACGCGAGTTATAATAAAAGTCGAAAATATGAAAGGCATCATGATTTGTGTAAGGGATGTCTCGAGTTTGCGGATGATATAGTGAAACATTGTAAGGATTGTCACATGGTATGTGTGCAGTGTAAAAGTTCCAAATGTGAAAGTCGTGCAGTTGAAGGCGAGAAGACGGGCTGTAATAATAACTCAATAACAACTCAATAATAACTGTTTGGAGTCCTCTAAATCAATTGGCACGTGCAGGAAAATGAGAATCTGTGAATGTGGCATGTTTCATATGATGAACAATTGGGGGAAATTCACGCATAAATGTGATGAAATTCACTGTTCTACATGCCACAAGAAATGTAAGTCAGATGGTATGAAGCATATATGTTATATGAAAGATGCTAAGCCTAAAAATAAATCTTGTATAACTGTACACTGTGACATAGAAACATACACGGATCTGAGACCAAAGAGGTTATCCCACATCTACTTGGAAGCCAGACTATCTGCGACGAATGCATGGACGTCAAGAGTGATGAGTGACACAAATGTGGTAATCGGACAAACTTTTTAAAACGATCGCACACAACAACCCCGTGAAACTCTTTGTGTCCCGTATTGTCAAGTTAGCGGACAAGTTCAAAAAATGACTGTCAATATTCTTGCGCAAAATTTGACACACAATTCCTTTATAAGGAACTGTTTGAACACGAGTCATCGGAGATATTTACAGCCGATCCCTTGAAAAGAGGAAATAAACTTATGTAGATGCAAATAAGAGGTAATGTTCAGTTTAAAGACACTATTATTCACACCTTGTAAATTAGCCAAACTTCTCAAGGTGATGGGCGTAGCCGCCGAAGTTTCAAAGGGGTATTTCCTTTACACTTTCCTCACTAGCGACACTTTAAATGACCTAGGCCTACCTCACCCCAAACATTACTTTCACTATGCCAACATGTGTGATAGTGAACGTGAAGATTTTTACCGCTACTACAACAGTAGAAATGAAAATATTCCTTACAATATAGCGGATGAATGTGAGCGTTATTGCATGAATGATGTGCGCGTCCTTAGAGTATGCTTCCAGGCCTTTAAAAGGATGCACATAGACCGGTTCAACTGCGACTCGCTACAAGTCACAACCAATAACGCCTCATTGTGCTTTACGGTGTTCAAGAACAATTTCATCCCTAAAGACACGCTTGCCGTCATTCACAGAAACAACCCTCGCAGTTATGGGAATAAGGCTATTTACTGGCTCATACCCCTACAGCAACAGACCTGTGTATACATAAAACATGCACGGAACACGGAGGAAGTCCCCATTAAGGTCAATAGTCGTGTTTTTTGGGTGGATAGTCTAAGCGAGGACCGTGCCACTGGTGAGAAGACTGCGTACTCTTTTAACGATTGCTGGTGGCATGGATGCCCACGTCCTGAGTGTGGAATCGTTGGAGATATCCATGGTAGATCTCCTGCTGACAGTCTTGCATGGACCCGCACCGCGATCAGCTTATAGGCTCCCAATTCACTCACAAGGTCTTGTGAGAGTACGAATAAGATGCACGGATGGAGACAGATGGGCAGTATCGCGAAGAAATAAACACAGTCAAACGTTCAATGGTGTTGGACCCACTCAAATGCGGCGATAGCTTGTTCAGTGCGCGTACAAACCCCTTCAAACTATACTTTCCCCCTGCGGAGTGCATGAAGCTCCATTACTACGACTTCTGTTCTTTATACTCCTACGTGATGAAGAACAATCCGTACACCGTAGGAGCACCTGAAAGACTGGTGGGACCCGCCCTGCCCACCATCGAAGAGTTCTCAGCTAATTTGAACGAGAACTATCTCGGCCTTTCTTTCGTAGATGTACTACCCCTCGCGACTTCTGGATGCCCGTCTTACCCGTCGTTATAGACCACAAACTCATGTTTCCCCTGTGCGTGAATTTCGCAGAGGAGAACAGTGGGGACTGTAATCACACATCCAACCAGCGGAAGATCAGAGGCGTATATACAAGTCCTGAGCTGTCCCTAGCTGTTCGCCACGGTGACAGAATATTGAAGATATATGAGGTGTGGAGGTTTCAGAAGCTCCCCAACCTTTTCACACCATATATAAACACTTTTTTGAAGGATAAGGTAGAAGCATCAGGGTACCCGTGAGGAGTTGAGACCGAAAATTAAAAATCGGCGTATATTCAATGCTACTGTGATCGTAAAGGGATACAACTTGAACGGTCTCAAATTGTAAAGAACCCTGGCAAGCGCTTTAGTGCAAAGTTCTGCCTAAATAGTCTTTGGGGAAAATTTGCTCAGAATACAGGCAAGGGGAATGTCCATCTAACCCAAGGTTGTGACGAGGTATGGGATTATGCCAATGCTCCCGATAAAGAGGTCATGGAGAACGTGATTGTAGGTAATACGTACATAATAAAGTACAACAGGACCGAATTGGCTAAAAATACCTCACGTGTTACAAACATACATGTAGCCAGCTTCACCTCAGCGTACGCTCGCATCAAACTTTGGAGTCTACTGCATTCTCTTGGGCGGAGGGTTCTATAAGCAGGCAGATAATGTGCTATTCACGGAGAGAGAATGTGATTACATGCCACCTGTTGGGGAATTCCTCGGAGAGTTGACTGATGAGATCAAGGATGAGTATGGAGATAGTGCCTACGCTGATTCTTTTGTCTGAACAGGTCCAAAAACTTATGGGGCACGGGTGAGAGTGGGGGAGGATGTGAGATATATCGTGAAAGCTAAAGGCATCACGCTTAACCAGGCGAACCGGTGGATCGTTAACTTTGATTCGCAGAAGGAGCTAGTGAGCTTAGAAGATGAGGGTGAGCAGCCACCCCAACTGACTGTAGCGACTCGCAATTTTCAGGCACAGAAACTGGGGAGCGTGAAGGAGCGTAGGGGGACGAAAGTGTGCCGTAACACATATAGGAAACGCTACCAGGTGCCTGGAGCCTACGATACCGTACCTTTCGGGTACCATAGTCCTTGAATGTTTTGTTTTATATATATATCTATATATATATATATATATATATATATATATATATATATTAGGGTGACAACTTCTTATAGGGATAAAATTTGAAATTCAAAGAAATTTGCCGGCCATTTGTCCAATGCTGCCACCCTATAAGGAAACACCGTAGACGAAATCTCATGGAATTCGGAAAGCATTTAGGGGTGCCTCGAGTCACATGAATGAAACTGTCGCGCGGAAGAAATTTCAAGAATGAACGAGTTTCGACAACGCTTCAAAAACAAAAATGTTTCGAGAATGCAAGTGTATTATATAATTTAATAGAATTGTTTCCTTTATTTCATACTATAGATTATGCAAATCGATTAATTTATTTCATTAAATTAAAATTTTCATAAATAAATCGTTAAATAATATGATGTGTATCAATCTTTGGATGATCAGCTTTTGGTGCTTCAAGTTCATTTTGCATACGACTGCCTGACTGAAAACAACGCTTAGAAGTTCTCTCCCGATTCTTTTAAGATATCTAAGGTAATATTTTTTATTTTGATACATTGATTATATTATTATTGGAAATTGTTCTAGAAAAGTTTCATTAATTGTTGGCATAGTTTGATGTTTAAATTATATAAATTTGGAACTGAATTTGATTTCCTATGATAATATATATACGAATATATAAATATACAGACGATGAAGGTGGTCGGTGTGACCGACTAGCCATTTTCGTAACCGGAGTTGATACCGAGAAGCTCTTGGGTGTACCTAAGCTGACATCAGGAACGGGTGAGGTCATCGCCTCGGTGGTACATGCTGCGCTCAAAGAATGGAATGTGTCAGAAAAGGTATCAGCTATCAGCTTCGACACTACAGCTTCAAATACTGGTTACTTGTCTGGGGCATGCGTAATTTTGGAGCAGAAACTCGGCCGCCGACTCTTATACCTTGCATGTCGCCATCACATCCTAGAACTTGTCGTTGAGAAGGCGTACATGGAATGCATGGGACCATCATCTGGTCCAGATATCCTCCTATTCTCCCGCTTCAAAGAGACGTGGAATACAATTTGCCAAGATAAGTACAAGACCCTGTCAGACCTTCCATCGAGTCTGAATGAGAATCGAGAACTGATCGCTTGCTGGAATCTATATCTGACAAAACATCAGCCGAGGGATGATTACCGTGAATTCTTGGAGTTGTCGATTACAATCCTTGGAGGTAATTTACCTAACTTTAGGTTTCGGCGACCTGGAGCACTTCACCGAGCACGTTGGATGGCAAAAGTAATTTATTCACTAAAATCCTGCTGCTTTCCCATCAGTTCAGACTTACAACTCGTGAAATGTCTGGCTTAAAACGATTTGTATTTTTTGCCCTGGAGTTATATGTCAGCGCGTGGTTCACGGCCAGCAGTCCTTCATCTGCTCCCGCGAACGATTTGAAGCTTCTTCAAGACCTAGCAAAGTACCACGATGAAAAGATCTCAGCATCCTGCCTTAGTGTCCTCGGTCGTCACTTATGGTACCTCAGCGAGTACTTGATTGGTCTCGCACTCTTTGATAAAGGTATCAATGCAACGACGAAAAAGAATATCGCTCGATCAATCCTCGAAAAAGAAGCTGCTGAAGATCCTCCAAAGCGAGCCCCAAAGCTGCTGTTCCATTTCAACAAAGCAGCTCTCGGACTTTGCCTCGAAAGGATCAAAGCTTCTCTTTGAACTTCTAAAAATTAATGATGGTTTCTTGTCCAAGGAACCAGAGACCTGGCCGGACGACGAAGATTTCAAGACTGGTTTGACTATAGTTGAAGGACTAAAAGTCGTCAATGACATGGCAGAGGGGAATTGCCTTGATCCAGGCCTTCAATACAAAGATTACGAAGAATGAAGAACAGCGCCAACATCTCTTGCAGGTTGTTGAGGATCATAGGAAGTCTCAGCCTGGTACATTGAAAAGGGGTATGGCTTGAGGAAAAGCAAGAATTAATGGGTGGTCTACAATTGAATGAAAGACACCCTGGAATATATTTAGTAAATATATTATTTACTTATTACGATTGGAGTACGCCTGCACTTAAACCTTATGAACTAAAACTAACGTTTATTTACATTAATTAAAAAAAATATTAATTTATTTTTACTAGGTAATGAATAATTAATTTTTGTTATGAGGAGAATTATTTACCTCACTTGAGACACCCTTAAATATTATCTGAATGACCTAATATTTACAGTACATTGTTTTCTCATGTAGTAGCAGCATTGAACAAATGGCCAATAAAAAACTCCAACTTTCGATTTTTATTGTCACCCTAATATATATATATATATATATATAATAGGCCTGGTCGAAAAATTTAATTTGTGAATTTTCACATGCCTGTGTCCAAGAAATTTGTAGATGCACTATAAATGCTCAACAATGATTAAAAAAACTAAATTGATCAAGTTTTAGATGTTCCGCAAGTCTTCTGAAGATTGCAAGTAAAACGTAAAACATTACAAAAAACTTTAAAACTTTTAAAACTTTATTTAAATACGTAAACTTCATTAATTATTTGGCAATTATGATTTTTTATTAAGATTTTCAGTATTTTTTGTATTCTTGTTGCTATTAAGTTTTTTCTTGACTGTTTCGTCCAGAATATATATAATTTATATATACACAATTTTTCTTTTCAGAATTGATTATTTGAATAGTTAAATACGCGTTGTTACACTAACAGAGTGACTTTCCAAAATTATCCGAAATGGCTGAGGCCGTAAAAGTGAAAGCAACTGTTGAAAAAATCATGAGTCCAGCTGTTTCCCTTTTTGGGAAAGCTGAGCTCAGTGGAAATCAACTTCCCCTATATGAAGACGTTTTAAAAGAATATTTACAAACAAGATATCTCTTACTTATAGCTAGTGAGGGGAAAAAAGAACCAAATGCTAATGATGTGGCAACAATAGTTGCATCAAAAGTAAAAGAGATCTGGAAAAGTGCATCAATTCCAACAATATCAGAACAGCAAATATTAGCCAGAGTCAGAGCTGGGCAATAAATACATTGAATGTATTTAAATACTAAATACTAAATACATGGGAGAAATGTATTTAAATACTAAATACTAAATACATTTTACGAATGTATTTAGATACTAAATACAAAATACATCAATTGTATTTAAATACATTTGTAAATACATTTTAAATACATACAAATTTTAACATATGCATTCACTAATTCATGAGTAACAACAATATAAAATGCTTGATAAAGGATAAAGAAATAGTACAATCTAATTTCCGATTATATATTTCCCTTTTTAGAACAAAACAAAAACAAAAGAACTTAGAACTTACGATGTTCAACCAGTGACATATTATACTCATTATATCATTGCAAAATGAGTAACAATTAATGAGTAGATGAGACATAAACGTAAACATAAGACGTAAACATAAACATAAGGCACCTTACGAATTCTCTTTTATTTCACGGTTGCTGCGGATCAAAACCAATCTTTCAAAAGTTTTGTCTGAAAGAGTTTTTTGGGAGTCAAAGTGATCCCGCGAATGAGAATATTCGCTCTACCGGTGCCGAAGATGGTAATGTCGTGTTATAGCGGAGGAACAGTCTTTTTATGAGAGGATGTTTTCCCAAACTGTTGAAACATGAACCATGCTGTACTACACTGTCGACGCGTCGTACTGTGCTAGTACAGAACGTGTATTAAACCAGTAAAAGTATTTACATTTTTATATTTTGAGTATTTAAATACATTGTATTTAAGTACTCATTAAAGTATTTAAATACTATATTTAAATACATGACAAACAATGTATTTATAAATACAGTTCTAAATACACAAATGTATTTAAATACAAATGTATTTAAATACTGCCCAGCTCTGGCCAGAGTAAAGGACTGTCATGAAAAATCTAAAAATATGATGAAGACTGGTAGAAAAAGGAAAGATTTTGAATCTAAACTGACCGCGTTCAAATCCAAAAATCAAAGGCTTTTTGATATTGCTGCCTGCAAATGTCATGATCTGTTTACTTGCACTTGTGAAAAAGAGCTAAAAGTTCCTGCCATGGAACGTTCTTACCTAATTGATCAAAGAGGTGCACGAAAAATGGCAATAAGCAGTATTGATTTACAGACAACGAAGAAACTGCAAATAAGATCTGAGCGTAAAGAACAAGAAAGAGCACGATTTTCTAAAAACATTGAAGATGGAGACATCAATAACGGTGGCCAGAAAATTCGGTCTCAGAAAATTCGGTCTTGGTTTAAAACCAGCCACCAACCAACCACCGCCTAACGATTGAAAATAGAAAGAAAAGTTTACTTGTTATGTTCAGTATACATCAGTCTAAAACTTAAAATCGTACTGTGCACAATTAAGTAAACAGTTAACTCGCAATTTGCAGGTATTTTCACCCTTAATGGCGAGAAGAGAATTTTAATATTTTCTACGAACGATGGTCTTCAAGACTTGAGTCATTCTCCCTATATAGCGATGGACGGTACATTTAAGACCACCAAATTTATGGTACCAGTTGTTTTGTGTCCATGCATACATTCATGGAAAATCCCTTCCTCGCGCATTCATTTTATTACCAGACAAGTCAGAACAAACATATGACAAAATGTTTGAAAAATTAAAAGAACTTGTGCCAACTTTAAGTCCTAAAGAGGTAATGCTAGATTTCGAACGAGCACTTCGTTAATAGCTGCCTTAGTAATTTCAGTAATTGTAATACTGTTGGATGTTTATTTCATTTTTGCCAAAGTGTCTACAAAAAAATTTGTGAACTTGGATTCAAAATTAATAAATAAAGGACTGACAGTGATTTTTCGCTTAAAATAAAAATGTTTGGCCCTCTAGCCTTTTTACCCGTTGAAGAAGTTATAAATGCTTTTGAGGATCTGTGCGAAGATGAATCCATACCGATTGAATTTATTAGTTACTTTGAATTAACGTATGTTGGTGCAGTCAGAGGAAGGCGTGGTAGACGGGACGCACCCTCGTACCCAATATGTTTCTGGAATGTTCGCAATCGTGTTATAAATAAATTGCCCCGAACCAATAATCCCGTAGAAGGATTTCACTCCGCATTAAAATCAGCCATTACGAGCAAAAAACCAAATATCTGGAAGTTTATTGATGCCATTCAAAAAGAAGAAGCACTAATTCAGACGAGGATTTTACATTTGCAACGGAGAGATGGAACAAGCAAAAAGAAGAAATATAAAACACACTTGATTCACGTATCGAAGGGCTTGTACAAAACTACGATGGTAGTGATAAAATTGCCTTAAAATCTCTAGCTCATAGTATACATTCTTTTTAGCCCATCTTCTGTGTTTAAGACCAAATTTTTAATTCGTCCTAATACTTAATAAACCTTAGCAATTTTTAGTACATATTTTAAGTTAATTTCGTTACTAAATAAATCTTATAAATTTGTAGTACATATTTGTAGTTTATTAATAAACTATACCAATTTTTAGTACATATTTGTAGTTTATTAATAAACTATACCAATTTTTAGTACATATTTTTATTTCCCTACGACCAAATTTTCATATTTGAATTTGTCCTAATACTTAATAAACCTGATCAATTTTTAGTAGATATTTTGTTAATTTCGTTACTAAATAAATCTTATAAATTTGTAGTACATATTTGTAGTTCATTAATAAACTATACATATTTTTTAGTTATTTTATAAGACCGAATTTTCTGAGAACAATCAATAACCCATCCACTTACAGGGAAGAGCCAATGGACTGGGATAACTTTCATACAATTCCTGATTCTGACACATCAACAGATACAAATAGAGAGCGTGATGATGATGATGATCAAATTGAGGAAGGTATAAAGAAATCAGGCGAAGCACATAAGCTCACTCGCAAATTGCCTTCATTAGCAAAAATTTGTGACCGATTCGGAATATCAGACAGAGCTGGTGCAGCCGTTGCCTCTGCTGTTCTGGAACATTTTGGTCTCATTATCTCTGAAGATTATCACAATGTTGTGGATAAGAATAAGGTGAGACGGCAGTGAAAGAAGATCAGAGAGGAGTTGAGTAAATCAAGTGAAGAAAGTATAGAAACATTGTATTTTGATGAAAGAAAGGACTTAACTAAAGCAAATCTCTGTAAGGATGGGAGGTACTACAGTACAACAATTACTGAGGAACACATCATGCTTATAGCTGAACCAGAATCAAAATATCTTGGGCACTTCACTCCTGTGACTGGAAATTCAACTAACATTTCTAAGGGGGTGATAAAGTTTCTTAACAGTAACAATATTAAGGTAGACAATCTGAAGGTCATTGGATGTGATGGAACCACTGTAAACACTAGCATACATAATGGAGTTATCAGGCAACTAGAGGTACACTACAATACTCATTTTCATTGGTTCGTGTGTTTTCTGCATACCAATGAGCTACCTCTCCGCCATTTGTTTAATTATTTGGATCGTAAAACCAAAGGACCAAAAGCCCTTGCTGGAAATGTTGGCAAAAGTCTTACTGCGTGCGAAAAGATGCCAGTTGTCAAGTTTGAAGCAATCAAATCAAGTAATATGCCTTCTATTCTTGGGGATCTCGATCTAAGCCAAGATCTAAAGTAGCTCATGGAAATTTGTAATGCAGTCATAGAAGGCCAATGTTCCCAAAACCTTGAAAACCGCAACCCAGGTTCTTTAAACCATGCTAGATGGCTTACGACAGCCAACAGGATAGTTAGACTTTATGTTGCAACCAAAATACCGTCAGAAATCTTGAAAACTCTGACCAAATTCATTGTTCGCGTTTATGCCCCAACGTGGTTTAATATAACGCGAAATCCTTACTATTACCAGGGACCAAGGCACCTCTGGTTTATGATATCTAGTTCAAGATACCTATCTGATGAGCTTAAGGCAGTCATTGATCCTGTTATTGAAAGAGGGTCATATTTTGCTCACCCAGAAACTTTATTGGTCTCGATGTTATTTGATGAAAGGCAAGTGATGAGAGAGTTAGCTTTCCGGCGCATTCTCTTAGCCAGGGAAAGTGTGTCCTCGGGCATTAGAGAATTTAGACGGCCTAAAATTAATTTCTTGGCAAGAGACTACACAGATTTAATTCGATTTGGAGACTACCCAAGACATGAACCACCTCTGACAAAAAGCTTGACAAACACCCAGTTAGAGCTTATCGTAAGGGGTAATGAAACTAACCCTCTATTGATAAAGTACCTATGTCATTCACAAGCTGTGGAAAGACATGTCAAACTTGTAACAGAAGCATCAGCTTCTCTCTGTGGCCAGGAAAATAGAGATGGTTTTATAAAGGCAAGAATTGTTTCAAGTTCAAACATGCCTACATTTGAGTCCAAATGCGAATACAAATGTCAATAAACTACATGTAAAAACTAATGGAAGGGAGGTTGGGCTGGGCATGGTGTGGAATTCGACCTACAGCCACCTCCTCGTGGTGAATTCTGGATGATGTGCCTTGTAAACTATCATGGCAAGTCAGCAAAGAGGTGTAGTTTACTATACGGAATATCGGAAAAAATCACCAAAACTTTAAGTAACTTGTGGAACCTCAAAATATTTATATAAAAGCTTGAAACTTTGTCATGATACTTCCTATGTAGGTACACAAACTTTCGTAATACAGGGTAAATTAAACTTCCCAAAATTTTTTTTCAAGCAAAAACGACCCGGCCTAATATATATGCAAAGAACCACGGGGAAAATGAAAATGAAACACGAAGTCCGAGCGCTTTCGTGATATATTCACATCGTCAGGGACAAGAAAGAAATCGGACTTCGTGTTTCCTTTACCTTTTCCCCGTGGTTCTTTGCTTATTAAAAAGATCACGTGTTGCTTTGTGATTTCTTTGTGTGTATATATATGTGTGTGTGTGTGTGTGTGTTTGTGTGTGTGTGTGTATCTATTCACTTGTTGACGATATGTTTATTTATTTGAAATAAATCATATTTCAATTAGCGTTTCATTTGTGTGTGTGTGTGTGTGTGTGTGTGTGTGTGTGTACATTAAAAAAGCTAAGTACTACCTACTGTATGGCGCTACCGAATCAAGGGGGTCACATGACTCCTGCTACTAGCTGGTCATACCTCGGCCCTGCGTCCTCAGTTGACATCAACAAGCCGTGGAGCTCAGACGTGTATTTTGAAGAATTCTCACGTAGACGGAAATTAGCGATGGCTACCTTTGATATTATGTGCTCGACATTCATGAAGTGGTATTCGATAAAGTCTACAGATGTGGTGAGCACTCAAAGAATCCCTAGTCCTCCCTCCTTTGAGGCTTTTAAGGTCCTATTGAACCGAGCGAAGCGTGAGGAGCAGAGGTCCAAATACTCTGCGGGTATTCTGGCGATAGCAATGCGGGCTTTCGTGGCTCAAACGATGTAATGGACTACGTCATAAAAATAAACTGCGTAAAGGCGCACATACACCGCGAAGTGAAAGAAGCATCACGTGCAGAAGAGATGCAACGGGTGTGGGTTGTGAACCTTGTTGACGAATGGTGTGATGTTACATCACACCGAGTACGCATACCCTGCGTTTGAGTGATAAGAGCCGATATTACTTCATGTATCGCAGATCGAAAAATTCTCAAAACGATTGCCCTGGATAATGGGATACAAGTATTCATATAATTCTTTCATGTTGGAACAACCTCGTGCATGAATCACTAACGTTTGGTATGAGGCGCCCGTGTGACTCATCCCCCGACGTCTCCCGCCGAGCCAAACCGCGCACCGGCTGCTCATTGTCACCTCAGAGCTTGACCCGACTGGACGTGCACCCTTCACAATAGAAAACCAATATAAGATAGAGCTTCCGTTGAGCAGTAACATCAATGCCGTATACGACGTGTCCTTGAAAAAGTCAGTGCGTGTGCTCAGTCGTAAAACCAGCGCTGTTAATTATATACTTGAAATGAGTTCTAGACAATCAAACTCTAGTAAACGGAACGTAATTTATTTAAGTGTTGAGGAGATGAACAGAATCTTCGTGGCAGTTGAGAAGTAGGGTGAGGCCCGTATAAAATACCTGCAGGTGTAGGCACAAAAAGAGAGCAGATTAGTGATGAACCCTCATACGCTGTTATTTGTACGCTGTCTATAAAACGAGACCAGCCATGCATTGATATACGGTTGATGTGGAAGAACGCAGCTGACAATAACACCCTTATCCCCACGTGAAACCA
>JAJOZX010002963.1:42500-122500 GCA_023014485.1 Bathynomus jamesi | reverse complement strand
GAATTTTCTTGAGAGCAGCTTCTCTCACTTCCAAGTCATCAGACTTCATCATGGAGTACAGCACATTCTCGGGCAGCAAGGCAAAAGCATTGTACTTCAGGTTCTTGAAAGTAACACCCTGGATTTCTTCAGACTGCTGCTTCATCCTCTGGATCATGTTGAAGATGTACAGCTGCTGATTGTGGAACTTGCTGTCCCTGTTGATCTCAAACCAACTGACTGCATACACTTCCACAATGAACTTGATGGCCTGGTAAAGCTTATCCTGTAGTTCTGGAGGGTAAGCACCTCTGGTTCACAGACACATCAATCTAATTGCCAAAGTCAACCATCTTGCATGGTTTAATGGTCCAATTTTCCAGGCAGCAAATCTTGGGTTGACTTTGCCCCTGGAAATTCGAAGCACATACTCCAAAAGAAGCCTCTGGTCGCTACTGAGATCATTCAGTGTCTCCTCAGCAAATTCCATGTCATCCAGGGGGCCACTGAGTTTGGTGAATTCCACTTGTGGCAGATCTTGGTAGTCAATTTCACAGAGTTTTCCCAGCGGACCAGTGAAAGCAGTGGGACTTTTGGTACTGCCATCAAGATGCTTGAAAACAGCTCTGAAAGGAATCTCATTCTGATGGAGTGAACAGCCAATGGTGTGCAATTTCCGCTCAATCGCACTAAGTTAGGCCAGTTAAAAGTTAAAAAAATAATAGCATTACCTTCTTACTGGGAGGACAAGTGCAGATTATGTGCTGTGTTTGACAATCTTCTTTCTTGCACATCACAGCATTGTCATCACAGGGACGAACAGGTAGCTTACAGGTGCAAGCAGAAATGTCAAAAAGTTTATCCAGCTTTTCCTCCAGATTCTGCTCCTTGACTGTAGAAAGAGATTTCCTGTTTATCTCTTTTGCTTTCTTGAAGCACACTTTATCCACCAATTTCACTACATAATATTCCTCATACAGGGGCAGCCGCGGGTTCACTGCCTGCCAGATCTCAATCACATCCTTTGCTATCATTTTAGCAATATCATAGTCTTTCAAGTCCGGGTGGCTGTTTTGGAGGAAATAACTGTACTGAATAACTTGGCGGAGGGTAGGAGGCTCTGTTTTATCCAAAGGGGAAGGCTGGCCACTGAATTTTTTGGCACTTTCACTTCGAGTTAACACTGCAGACTTCCGTTTTTCACCCACTTTTATGAAATATCTGAAAATAAACAATTAAATGAACGCATCATAAAATAACTTAATTTAATACACATTTTATAGATAAATATCATTAAAAAATACAAAATAATACACTAATAAACATCTATAATGCATTTACATTAAGTTTCAAGCATCGTTTTGTTAAAAAAGCCTAATTTTAATTGATTATTTTAATGAAATAAGGTCCGATATTTTATTTGTTTACATTGCGCGAATGCCGCGCGCGCGATTTTACGCGTAAAATTCGACAATTTTACAACTTAAAAATAATTAACAATCCTCAAAAAATACAATCATTTTCACAAATATGAGTTGGTTCAACGTTTTTTATACATTAATACCTTTCTATCTAGACTAGTCCAAGATCACAGTTCCAAAATCAACCTACCCTACTCAATATGTCCACCATTGTTTTCATTACACAAATTCAGACGTGATACCCAGTCAGTAAGAACACAGTGAATGATGTCAGGAGTAATGGTGTTACATGCCCCAACAATGCGCTGCCGCAAATGTTCAACACTCCTAATTTTCTCTGCGTATACCAGCGCTTTCAAGTGGCCCCAGAGATAAAAATCTAGTGGCGTGAGATCCGGGCTTCTAGCTGGCCATTCCACATGCCCTCGACGTCCTATCCAATGACCAGGGAATTGTTTGGAGAGGTACTCCCTTACTTGGGTGCTGTAATGTGAAGGAGCGCCGTCTTGCTGGAACCATGTTGGGAAATTTCCTTCTTCGTTCAAGACATTGGGAAATGCTTCTTCCTTGAGCATACATAGGTAGGTGCCTTCAGTGACATGTTCATCGAAAAAGAGGGGGCCTATGATGCGATCCTTCCAAATGCCACATCATAACATCACCCGGGATGCACCTTGTTCCTTTGAAGAGTTATACCAGTGAGGGTTGTTTTCAGACCAGTAGCGGGTGTTCTGTCGATTTACCTCACCATTTCCATAAAAAACAGCCTCGTCACTGAACAGAATAGTGGACGGGAAATTGACATCCCCAGCATATTGTTCTGTAGCCCATTCACAAAATTCCATCCGCCGGTCGGGATCATCTTCGCTTAATTTCTGTAGGATCTGAAGTTTATATGGATGCCATTTGTGAGCCTGAAGAATGCGATAGATGCTACTTTTCGACACTCCTGTCTCGGCGGACAATCGCCGAAGAGACTTATTGGGACTTCTGTTAAAATGAGCCAGGATAGCAGTCGCTGTATCATCGTCAGTGGACCTCCTTGAAGGTCCACTGCGTGGTTTATCTTCTATGGATCCTGTTTCCTTAAACTTTGCAACAAGTCTGCTAACACACAACTCTGTGTTATTGGCTCGCGGTCTGGATGCAGTCTGTTAAATTCAGCAGCGGCCTCTCTTTAACTCCGATTTCCTATGAGTAGAATTATCTGGATTCGTTCTTCCTTGCTCACAGACATTATGGCCTGTAGAAAGAGAAAAATATGAATTATGGTTTGTAGAAATAGAAAAATATGAATTTCTCCTATGATGCCTGACTTATGGGACACCCTGTATATATATATATTTGCCTTGTAAGCCGACAGGAGCTGTCAAGAACTTCATTATACGGGGAACATCTCTCCATTAAATGTATGCAAATTAACTAAATAGCGCAATCTGTCAACTATTCTTATGGAGTGCCTCGGATAAATAAATAAATAAATAAATAAATATGTATATATATATATATATATATATATATATATATATATATATATATATATATATATATATATACACTGCCTTCTAAACAAACCAAATGGCTGATTATGCCGCCTCGGATAAATAAATATATATATATATACACTCCTTCTGATTAAGACTTCTCAGCCAACTGCGGAGGTCAAGAGCATTAGTCGAGACATGCCAGTGAAAAGATCTCCTCTCTCCTCTCTCTTAGGCTACCTTCCTAGGTCAGGTTAGGCTTTGGGGAAGTAAACCCCATCTTCACCCTTCATGCAGATTGGGGGTTAAACACCCTACCCCCCTTTGCTTGCATACCTCTTCCCCCATGGGTGCCAACCCCTTCGCCATGGGTTCCAACCCCCCTCCCCATGGGTGCCAACCCTTTCGCCATGGGTTCCAACCCCCCCCGTAGGTGCCAACCCGCAGGTGCCAACTTCCCTCTCCCTTGCAACATTGATCAACATTGCATTGCAATTTCACTTGGGCTTTTTGCGATCATACTAGTGGCGTATGGTCCTGATGGCGTTCTTACTGTTGTTCTTAAGATCTGTGCTTCTGTGTTGACACCTTGCCTAGGCAAATTGTTTCGTCTTTGTCTCTCATCTAGTACTTTCCCTTCCTGCTGGAAGTTCGCTTTCATCCAGCCTGTCCCAAAGAGGGGTGACCGCTCTCAACCCTGCAACTATCGTCCAATTGCTCTGATTTCTTGTCTTTCCAAAGTTCTTGAATCTCTCCTTAATAGGAAGATTCTTAAGCACTTTTCTTTTCACAATCTTCTTTCAGATAGTCAGTATGAATTCCGCAAGGGACGCTCTGCTGGCGATCTTCTTGCATATCTCTCTTACTCTTGGCCATCCTCCTTTCGTGATTTCGGTGAAACTTTTGCTATTGCGGTAGACATACTGTATGTTATAATGTTATAATGTTTCAGACTAACAAAGACCCTAGGATCCACTCATGGCTGGTCTACCTAACTGTGTTCGTAATTGTGTATTGTGCATGTCCTCCGTGGTGGCGGAGGGGACCTACAATTTTACGTGGGTTCCGAACCACAAAGAACATAAGAACATAAGAAATTTTTATAGTGGGCACACTAGGGGCCACTTCGGCCCATCGAGGTGGCTCCACTATGTAAAAACTGCCTGTACATTGGCAACAACCAATTTTTACAAAACTAAATAATTATCAATTTGAAACTAATTAATTATCAATTTAAAACTAATTAATCATCAATTTAAAACTAAAGATAGAATCTCTGGATCCAGAGGATCAAGTCATAATAGACTACTATCCACAAATATGTTACATTCTATATCTATTTATAACCGACATGCAAATATATCAGATCCAAGAATCCAGTCAATTTCATTACGGTATCCATCAATACCAGTACCTTGCCAACCAAAAATAAGTCACGGTCCATATTAATTTACAACCATATACATTACAATATATATACTTAGGAGGAAAAGTATAGGTGTGGTGTAAAGACTGTACAGTAATGTAGAAATGTGTGTGCACCCATTTTGGGTCTCCCATTTAAAGGTGTTTGTGGGGCAAGTGAAGATCATGAGTTTTTCAATACCTCACAGTACTATGGGGGGCACCGCTCGGCAGAGGAATCTCTTTAAATGGGGTGTGTAAGGACAGAGTGTATCCCCTAACCCAAGATGCTGCCTCCCTGTATCCCACAACACTTGTAAAACTGTTTTCTTAAATTTGTTCTACATCTTGGCTTAAATAATTTCATACTATGACCTCTAGTCTGGTTATTGTGATCTTTAATGAAAAGAGAATCAAAATCTATCTTATCCAACCCTTAATTTTACTACCTTAAACTATACCCAATCAATCAACATATGCGTCTAATCGATTTTTAGACATGTTTATAGACGTGCTACTAATTACTTCTACCGGCAAACTATTCCACCTATTTACTATTCTATGCGTAAAAAAGTTTTTGGCAACTGCTGTCTCGAACCTTCTACTTGTCAACTTACACCCGTTATTTCTAGTCCTATTATATTGAGATATTTCGAAAAAGCTATCTCTATCTACGTTATCGAACCCATTCATAATTTTGAAACCTAGATTAGATCACCCCTTAGCCTCTTAGTCTCGAGTGTAGTCAATTTTAACTCTTTAAGCCTATCCTCGTACGACTTTGACCTAAGCGACGGAATCATCTTAGTTGCTCGTCTTTGAACTCTTATCTATATCTTTGCGCATATGCGGATTCCAAAATTGGATCGCGTACTCCAAATGGGGTCTAACTAATGATTTATAAAGAGTAACTATAATATCGCGCGATTTGTACTCAAAATTCCGAGCTATAAAACCTAGCACTTTGTTCGCTTTATTGACCGCTGCTGTACTTTGTTTCACTACTTTTAAATCACCAGTGACTATAACTCCTAAATTTTTTTCATGCTCTACACGTATCAACTCTTTCCCTGACATACTATACGCAAAATTACCGTTACGCGAACCTATATGCAAAATTTTGCACTTATCAACGTTAAATCATTTGCCATGTGACTGACCAATCAACGATTTTATTCAGATCATTCTGGATTTTACCTCTATCTTCGTCATTAATCGCCCTACCACCCAGCTTCGTGTCATCCGCAAACTTTGAAACTGTACTGACTAGGCCGACATGTAAATCGATAATATATGTAAGAAAAAGCAAGGGGCCCACTACAGAACCCTGAGGAACGCCACTCGCTACATTAACCCAACACGACTCCGCTCCATCAACGACCACCCTCTGTTTCCTACCTCGCAACCACTCTTTTAGCCAATTTATTACTACACCCCTGATTCCATGAGCCTTAGTTTTCTCAATGAGTCTTTTGTGCGGTACGGTGTCAAACGCTTTCTGAAAATCTAAATACACTACATCAACTGCCCGATGACTATCGTAAACGTCAACCACGCTTTGAAAAAATTCTAAAAGATTAGTTAAGCAGGATTTGTTTCGCCTAAAACCGTGCTGCATATTTCTAACTAAGTTTTGCAATTCTAAGTGTTCGACTATACGACCCCTAATTATTGATTCCAGTAGCTTACCTACAACAGACGTTAAACTGATTGGCCTATAATTTCCCGTCGTACCTTTATCGCTTTTCTTAAAGATATGTGTTACGTTTGCTAATTTGAAATTATCTGGCACGCGCCCCTCAGAAATAGACGCATTAAAAATCTTTGTTAGCGGCACAACAATGCTATCTTTTAATTCTTTTATTTGTATGGGATATATGGAATCCGGCCTCGGTGATTTACGCGTTTTCATTTTATCAATATAGCGCATTACTTCCCCTTCACTAACCACAATATTATCCAAAATATTACAATTATCAAAAGGTATTATGTCTATGACCGTAGGGATATTCGTTACACCTTCTATAGTAAAACGTGACGTAAAGAATTCGTTTAGCAAGGTAGCCATTTCCTTGTTTTCAGAAACTAGATCTCCGTTAACATTTTTCAACGACCCCAGGACACTTTTTACTGGATTTCTATTGTTGACGTATTGAAAGAATCGCTTGGGGTTTTCTTTACGGTCACGAGCTATGGAGATTTCAAATTCGCACTTGGACTTTTTTTACTACACTTTTCGCTTCATGCCTTAGAGATATGTAGTTGTTTCGTAACCACAAATTGTCTTTATCGCACTTATGTAGCCTATAAGCCCTATCTCTACTCTTTATAATGTCTCCTACTCTTTATAATGTCTAATACTCTAGAGTCTGGCACAAATCTTTAATTTCGAAACTGCCCTCTTTCGGTTTCTATCCTTCTATCTGTGCCTTCATCTCTAATTTCCTTTCGGGCCGATCTACTGCATAGTTGCAGTTGTAGATGGCCACTGTTCTTCTCCTAAAGATATTAACAGTGGTGTTCCTCAGAGTTCTGTCCTGTCACCCACTCTTTTCCTTTTATTTATTAATGATCTTTTAATTCGCACTTCCTGTCCTATTCACTCCTATGTCGATGATTCCATTCTTCACTTCTCCACCCACTTCCCAAAGCGTCCCTCACAGCCGTCACTTCATGATTCACGTAGGACGGCTATGGGACACCTGACCTCTGTTCTTTCTGGTATTTCTGATTGGGGCAGAGAAAACCATGTGGCTTTCAATGCTTAAAAACTCAATCTGTTCCTCCATCTGTCTACCCATCACAATCTTCCACACGAGTATCCCCTTACCTTCAACAACACACAGCTCAATCCTTCCTCTTCTCTTAACATTCTTGGCGTTTCCTTTTCTCGTGATTTTTCCTGGAAAGATTACATATACTTTCTTTCTAAAACAGCTTCTAAGAGGTTAGGTTTGCTTTACTGC
Source organism: Bathynomus jamesi (assembly GCA_023014485.1). NCBI lineage: Eukaryota > Metazoa > Arthropoda > Malacostraca > Isopoda > Cirolanidae > Bathynomus > Bathynomus jamesi. The sequence goes on along the minus strand of JAJOZX010002963.1, from coordinate 115,246 downwards.
CTCCACGGTTTCTTCACCCCCACTCGGTATCTCTGTACAAGGGTTTTTTTCGCCACTGTGTGGAGTATGCTTCTCATGTGTCGGGTGGCTGAACCCACACAGCCGTACTTGACCGGGTAGAATCAAAGGCTTTTCGTCTTATCAATTCCCCGCCTCTTACTGATTTTCTTCAGTCTCTCTCTCTTCGCCGCAATGTTGCCTCACTCTCTCTTTACTACCGCCATCATGCTCTTCTAAACTCTCCAAATGTATGCCTCCTCCTTTAAGGAGAGCACGCAGTACCAGACTTTCTACACTTTCTCATTCCCTTTCTGTCCAACTCAACCAGTCAACTCTGGAACAATCTTCCTTAATCCATCTTTCCTCCTGTCTATGACCTCCCACCTTTCAATCGCAGAGTGTCTAGGCATCTTGAAAACCCCAGACCTTGATTTTGGCTCTCTTCTTCTTCTATGGGAGGGGTGCTTTTGCGGGCATTCACTTTGGCCCCTCCTTCCTGTATATAAAAAAGATAATTACATATGTAATTTTTCTAAGGCTTCCCTCTACAGATGTTTGACATAAGAAAATAGACACCTTTGACGAGGCTTTCCTTGGATGTAGGTTTCGGCTGTTGCTTCTTTAATATACCTATAAACTCTCCAAATGGCTTGTCAAAGACTTGTCCCCCATTCTCGGAACTATCTCCGATTCACATGTAAAAAATTCCATGGATCTTACTGAAAAATTGAATAATGTACGCATTGAAACCAACGATAGATTGATCAGTTTTGACATTTGTTCATTGTTTACAAAAGTGCCGATTGAAGATATACTTGACTTTCTCTCCCGAGAATTACATAAGTACGACCTGCCACTACCTGCACATATCGTTTTGGAACTTATTAAGCTTTGCATCAAAGACTGTAAATTCACTTTCAATAGCGAATATTATCAACAGGTTTTTGGGATGGCCATGGGCAACCCCTTGTCGCCCCTCCTCTCCAATATTTATGATATATGGAGTTTTTCGAAATTACTTACATTCCGAGAATCCTGGGGGTTGGCATCCCATGGTTGAGGTACGTCGACGATATTTTGTGTATCTGGCCCATGAATCGTGACCTGGATGACTTCCTCCTTCAGTTAAATGATCAAGTCCCCTCCATTAAGTTTACTTTAGAAATGGAACAAGACAACTCAATCCCGTTTTTGGATGTGCGTGTACATAGGGAAAGCCCAGGTTTTAAGTTTAGTATCTTTCGGAAAAAAAAAAACAATTTGTCCTACGTACACTTTTACTCTGAATATGACACCCCCATTAAGAAGGCCATATTTTCTTCAATGTTTCTCCGCGCTCTTAGGATCGCCAGTCCGGAATACATCGATGCCGAATTGGAAAAAATCAACGGTATTGGAAGTGATCTGTGCTACCCACCTGCGTTTATGGAATCTCGTCTTAACAAGGCAAAACGAACCTTCTATCGGGTGAATAATAACACTCGCACTTTGTCAAAGAATATTTTAGTACTTCCATTTTTCCCGGGCTTTTTAGGCATTGCTAATGTACTTAAACTTTTGGATATTAATGTAGTATTTTCATATAACAGTACTGTGAAAAATATCATAGTAAAAAATAGCCCTACCAATAATTCAGGCATATCTATAAAATTGGTTGTAAACAATGGGATTCCTTTTACATTGGTCAGACGGGAAAGGATTTGCACACGCGTGTAAAACAGCATCAATATTCCGTTAGAACGGGACAGTCGTCCAGTGCCCTTTTTGTCCATTTGTCAGAGTTATCCCACTATATTGATTGGAATAGTGCTTCAGTTTTGTTTCACTCTAGCAACATTGTTAATAGAAATATTCTTGAGTCTGCTATTATCCAATTTACAAATAACTTTAACATGAGCCAAGGTCTTTTTCAACTTGATCCTTTTGTTTTGAATTCGTTCAGAACGGATTTAGACAAGAAGGGCTGAGTGCTAAAACTTTGGTAGTTTTTCCTTACAAATTTGTATGCTCCTCCCACAATTTTTATTTCTATATTTATTATATATCCTTTTTTTTGTGACCTATATATAGTCTTGAACTCTTTATTTACTTCAGTGTTCCTGAGGATGTCATTAGACGAAAGCGCTTGAACACCATTTTGTGTTTCCTTTCCTTCATGGTTTTATTCATCATATATATATATATATATATATATATATAAATTGACGATTGGTTAGGTTAAGTCGTAATATTTTCGTTAGTTTTAACATTTTATTTGATTACGTATTAGCAGACAAAGTTAGGGAACGCAAACTACACTAGGATAAAGTAGGGGAACGTAAACCACATTAGGCACCACAGGGGGGACGTAAACTACATTAGGCACCACAGGGGGACGTAAACTACACTTGCTACAGATATTGTATATTGTAAATTTTGGATCACCTGAAGATCAGGGCCCCCCGGTCTTCTTTTGTTACCCTTATAAGGCTAACTAACGAAAATATCACGACTTAACCGAACCAATCGTTAGGTCAGCTGTACGCCCTTGACGATTGGTTAGGTTAGGTCGTAATATTTTCGTTAGTTAGCCTTATAAGGCTAACTAAAGAAGGCTGTGGCTCTGATCTTCAGGTGATCCTAAATTTTTATACTGTAACTAGTCTTAAGAGCCGTACAGAAAATTTATTAAACATATTATTTTTAACCTATACGTATGGTATCGTATTTTATATTTTGAAGCCAACTCGACTTTCTTCAGCATCGTATAATTGGCTCTTATGCCTCCCTTGCGTTGCACTTAATTTTACATAATGGAAGAAATTAGGCACAATGAATAGTTATAAGTGAAGTAAATTTACAAATAAAACAGTACGGTAAATGAATTAATTTCTTAAATCAATAATATGCACAGAAATCTAAGATGTAATATCATTCAACAAACCACTGATACAGACCTAGAACACATTTAAATATATTTACAAATCTAAGTTATTTTTAAGCTTGTACAGCCTGTACGCACGCCAAAGTATATCTTTTGTTTTGTTCAGTAAAATTCTTCTTTTAAGGCTGCACGAGGTCCTCCATGTCCTCGTCAGACGAGCAAATAACTCTTGCCCGCTTTCTGCACATATATATGTGGGATTTAGGGACAAGCGTCCTATCTCACTCTCTCTCTCTCTCTCTCTCTCTCTCTCTCCATATACCTTTCAACCTTTCAAATGTTCTGCGATGATTCCTCATTTCACGAAGGTCAAGCTTGTCGCCCCTCCTCTCGAGTTGGCCTGGTGAAGTAGTGAGTTGGTTTCTTGTACTATCCACCTTACACAGCCAAGTACGCCCAGCTCATCGGGGATTGTTCTGAGCCAGGCGTCTAATCTTCTTTTGAAGATGTCCACTGCAACACCACTCGTGTTTCTTTAGATCTTTGGGCAGTCGATTAAACAGTTTTGGTCCTCTCACAACAAAACTATTTTCTTTCAGGGTTAAGGATGTTCCCTGTCCTAGCCTTTAATTTGGAAACACGACACAGTCTTCTTTTTCTACTTTCCACTGTTGTTTGGGGAGTTACAGGGTTCAGAGTAAAATTAGGGACTAGTTTCTCCATTATTTTCCAAGTGTAAATAATTGTGTATCTCTCCTCCTTTCCAGTGAATATCGTTTAATTCGCGTAACCTTTCCCAGTAGTTTAGTTCTTTTCACCCCTTGATCTTGGCTGTGAAGCTTCTCTGAATCCCTTCTAGCTGTCTAATGTCTTCTTTTTATATGGGCATGTTAGGACCGAGCAGTATTCCAATTTGGGTATGATCAGTGTTTTCAGTAGAGGAATCATTATATTCCTACCCCTTCGTTTAAAGGTCCTCAGTATTTGCCCAGTTACTCTCTTTGCTCTGTTTACTGCTATCCTATTTTGTGTTTCAAATTTCGCATCATCAGTCAAATATATATATATATTATATATATATTATATATATATATATATATATATATATATATATATATATATCAGTGGCGTAGGCAAGGTGGGGGTCCATGGAGTCTGGATCCCCCCTTTAAGAAGCAAGAAAACGTTTCATTTTGAGAGAAACGAATAGAACTTTTTCTCAGTAAGACAGCTTAACCATGTGGCAACTGGCAAAGATCGACAGTATCTGAAGACAGATTAAATGGATTGGCTCTGATGTACAGGGTGTCCATAAATGATTACCCTGATTAAAGCAAGCTATGACTTTTAAATAAACACTCGTATTCAAACACAGTTTTAATCATAAGTAGATAAACATACAAAGTTTTGATACATAGTTAATGAACTTAATAAGCTTCCACATGTGCACCCCTAGTGGCACGTAAAATGTCTAAACGTTATTACAGTGCCCGCGAAAAGTATCCGATCACTCAAGAAAATACAATATTTTCCCTTGATATTCAGAGACACGTAATTCACTTTCTATTTGTTCTAGCGACATCTGGTAACTTTGAGGTTGCTCGCTGATATGAGAGCTATCCAACGCATTCTCAAATTAGTGTTCTGGTAGCCTTCGTTGCGGGTAGCTGTGTCTCAAATTTGTCAGATTTCACTGTTTGTGTAAATTTCTTGATATTTTTTTTTTTTTTTACAGAAAGTGGTGTAAATAAAATTTATATATAATGTGTGCTAAAAACAATTAAGAGTGATTGTCGAGGTGCATTGTTGCTTTGCATGCATGTGGGAAATCACAGAGACAGATAGCTAAGGAATTAAACATATCCCAAAGTACCGTTAATTTATGGGTTTCACGGGCTAAGAACAATGGTGGCCTAACCACGCCAGTCCCTAAAAAACGATCTGGCAGACCGAGAAAAACAAATTCGCGAACAGACAAACTTATGAAACGTTTAGTATTGAAAAACCCAACAATAACTGCGAAAGAAATAAAATTTAATATGAATAATTTGTTATCTGGTGTTTCTGAACGAACTATCCAGGAGCGGCTCCAAAAAGAACTCGGATTACCATCTCGCCATGCTGCTAAGAAACCGTTCATTAATGAAAAAATGCGTAAAAAACGTGTCGCATTTGTAAAAAATACATTCATTGGACTGTTGATGACTGGAAGAAGGTTTTATTAGCGATGAGTCGACATTTTTGACATTCAGAAGTTGTCCAAAAAAGGTTCGCCGGCCTATTGGCTCAAATAGGATGGACCCTAAATACACCCTAAAGACAATGAAACACCCTCCAAGTGTGATGGTTTGGGGTTGTTTCGGTTACTATGGGCGTGGAAACTTATATTTCTTCCGAAGAACACAACTATGAATGGTGCACGGTATTTAGCAATGCTACAGGATAAACTTCCAATGGCAATGGCAATCCAAAGGACAAAAACATACATGCATGATGGTGCACCATGTCACAGGGCCAAAATAGTGACAAAATGGATTACTGACAATAAATTTGATATTTTGGATTGGCCTGGTAATAGTCCAGATCTCAATCCGATAGAAAATCTGTGGCTAATAATAAAAAATAAGGTTGAATGCCACGACACTGGCTCAGTCGAAAAATTACAAGAGGCCATCAAAAAGGTATGGTGCAAGGAAATATCAGTGGAAGTTTGTCAAAACTTGATTAAATCCATGCCAAAACGTCTAGAACAAGTCATCCAAACCAAAGGACAGATGACAAAATACTAATATAAGGTTAGTATACATTTAAACATTGTTTTTTATGTAAAAAATACAAATTTCAAGGGTGATCGGATACTTTTCGCGGGCACTGTAACACTCACGCCACACATTTTCCAACATTTGTGAGTTAACTGTTGCAATTGCATCCATAATGCGTTCTCGCAATGTCCTGATATCTGGAACAACTGTTCCCTATTCATCTTGTACAGAACTCTCTTCTAAGCAAACGTCGTCCTTTACATTAATTATACTGTGTTTTATCGCAGTTCAAATGTATATATGTACAGCATGCGAGAGTGCCGCGTCAGAGCATTTGATTCCGCACGTATGTAGGAGAATTACGACTTCTGATTGATCGAGGACCTTGGTGTAGTGGAAAGCATGCCCGTTTGGCAATTGGATGAACCCGGGTTCGATTCCTGGAGATACTTCATTTTTCCTTTGGTCGTTATACCTCCTCATGTTGTGCGGAACGCTCTTCTACACAAGCGTCGTTCTTTACATTAATTATACAGTGTTGTTTGCAGTTAAAATGCATATATGTCCGGCATGCAAAGGTGCCCGATCAGGATATTTGAACCCGCTCGAATGGTGGAGAATTACGACTTATGATTGGTCAAGGACCTTGGTCTAGTGGATAGCATGTCAGATCGGCAATTGTTTGATCCCGTGTTCGATTCCTGGAAGGTACGTCATTTTTCATTTGATCGTTCTCTCTCCTCATCTTGTGCGGAAAGGTCTTCTACACAAGCGTATTTGTTTACATTAATTATACTGTGTGATGTTTGCAGTTAAAATGAATATATGTACGGCATGCGAAAGTGACCCCTCAGGTTATTTGATTACTCTCGCGTGTATGAGAATTAAGACTTCTTATTGATCGTGGACCTTGGTGGAGTGGATAGCATGTCCGACCGGCAATTGGATGAACCCTGGTTGTATTCCTGGGAGGTACCTCATTTTTCATTTGCTGGGTTTCCCTGCTCATCTTGTGCGGAATGCTCTTCTACTGAAGGTCGTTCTTTACATTAATTATACTGTGTTGGTTGCAGTTAAAATGTATATATGTACTGCATGCGAAGTTGCCTACTCGGGGCATTTGATTCCGGTCGATTAAAGGAGAATTACGACATCTGATTGATCGAGGAATTTGGTGTCGTGGATAGCATGTCCGAACGGCAATTGGATGATCCCGGTTTCTATTCCTGGGAGGTACCTCATTTTTTATTTGCTTGTTCTCTCTCCTCTTCTTGTGCGATACGCTTTTCTACACAGGCCTCATTCTTTACAGTAATGATTTAGTGTCATGTTTGCACTTAAAATATATGAATGGCATGCGAAGGTGCCCCCTCAGGACATTCGATTCTGCTCGTACGTAGGCGAATTACGACTTCTGATTGATCGATATACTTGTGTAGTGGATAGCATGTCCGACAGGCAACTGGATGATCCCTGGTTCGATTCCTGGAAGATATCTCATTTTTCATTTGCTCGTTCTTTCTCCTCATTTTGTGCCGAAAGGTCTTCTACACAAGCGTCGTTCTTTAGATTAATTATTCCTTGTCTTGTTTGCAGTTAAAATATATGAAAGGCATGCGAAGTTGCCCACTCAGCTTATTTGATTCCGCTCGTATGTAGGAGAATTAAGACTTCTGATTGATCGAGGACCTTGTTGTAGTGGATAGCATGTGCGACAAGCCATTAGATGATCCCGGCTTTGATTCCTAGGAGGTACCTCATTTTTCATTTGCTCGTTCTCCTTCGTCATCTTGTACGGAAAGCTCTTCTACACAAACATCGTCCTGTACACTAATTATGCGGTATGTTTTTGCAGTTAAAATGTATATATGTACGGCATGCGAGGTGCCTCCACGGGGCATTTGACTCCACTCAAATGTAGGAGAATTACGATTTCTGATTGATCGTGCACATTGGTGTAGAAGATAACATATCCGACCAGCAATTGGATGATCCCTGATTCGATTCCTGGGAGGTACCTCATTTTTAATTTGCTCGTTCTCTCTCCTCATCTTGTACGGAAGTCTCTTCTACACAAACGTCGTCCTTTACATTAATTATACTGTGTGTTTTCGCAGTTGAAATGTATATATGTACAGCATGCGAAGGGGCCGCGTGAGAGCATTTGATTCCGCTCGTATGTAGGAGAATTACGACTTCTGATTGATCGAGGACCTTGGTGTAGTGGAAAGCATCTCCGTCTGTCAATTTGATGAACCCGCGTTCGATTCCTGGGAGATACCTCATTTTTCGTTTGGGCGTTCTCCCTCCTCATCTTTTGCGGAACGCTCTTCTACACAAGCGTCGTTCTTTACAATAATTATACTGTGTGTTGTTTGCAGTTAAAATGTATATATATATACGGGATGCGAAGGTGCACCCGAAGGGAATTTGATTCGCTTGAATATAGGAGAATTTACGACTTCTGATTGATCGAGGACCTTGGTCTAGTGGATAGCATGTCCGACCGGCAATTGGATGATCCAGTGTTCGATTCCTGGGAGGTACCTCATTTTTCATTTGCTCGTTCTCCTCCTCATCTTGTGCGGAACGCTCTTCTACAGAAAAGTCGTTCTTTACATTAATTATACTGTGTTGTTTGCAGTTAAAATGTATATATGTATTGCATGCGAAGGTGCCCCCTCTGGGCATTTGACTCAGTTCGTATGCAGGAGAATTACGATTTCTGATTCATCGAAGTCCTTGTTGTATTGCATAGCATGTCCGACCGGCAATTGGATGAACCCTGGTTGTATTCCTGGAAAGTACCTCATTTTTCATTTGCTCATTCTTTTTCCTCATTTTGTGACGAAAGATCTTCTACACAAGCGTCGTTCTTTAGATTAATTACTCCGTGTCATGTTTGCAGTTAAAATATATGAACCGCATGCGAAGGTGCCCACTCAGGGCATTTGATTCCGTTCGTATTTAGGAGAATTACGACTTCTCATTGATCGAAGACCTTGGTGTAGTATCCTGGGAGATACCTCATTTTTCGTTTGGTCGTTCTCCCTCCTCATCTTGTGCAGAACGCTCTTCTACACAAGCGTCGTTCTTTACATTAATTATACTGTGTGGTGTTTCCAGTTAAAATGTATATATGTACGGCATGCGATGGTGCCCACTAAGGGCATTTGATTCCGGTCAATTAAAGGAGAATTACGACTTATGATTGATCGCGGAACTTGGTGTCTTGGAAAGCATGTCCGACCGGCAACTGGATGAACCCGGGTTCGATTCCTGGGACGTACCTCTTTTTTCATTTACTCGTTTTCCCTCCTCATCTTGTGCGGAACGCTCTTCTACAGAAGAGTCGTTCGTTACATTAATTATAATGTGTGCTGTTTAAGGTTAAAATACATATATATATTCATACAACATGTGAAGGTGCCCTTTCAGGGCATTTGATTCCGCTCGAATGTAGGAGAATTTACAACTTCTGATTGATCGAGGACCTTGGTGTAATGGATAGCATGTTCGACCGGCAAATTGATGATCCCGGGTTCGATTCTTGGAAGGAACCTAATTTTTCATTTGCTCGTTCTCACTGATCATCTTTTGCTGAACGCTCGTCTACACAAACGTCGTTCTTTACATTAATTATACTGTGTTTTTGCAGATAAAATGTTTATATGTACGGCATGCGAAGGTGCCCCCTCAGGGCTTTTGATTCCGCTCGTATGTAGGAGAATTACGATTTGTGATTGGTCGAGTTCCTTGGTGTAGTGGATAGCATGTCCGACCAGCAATTGGATGATCCCGTGTTCGATTCCTGAGAGGCACCTCATTTTTCATTTGCTCATTCTCCCTCCTCATCTTTTGCGGAACGTTCTTCTTCAAAAGCGTCGATCTTTACATTAATTATACTGTGCGTTATTTGCATTTAAACTATATATATGTACGGCATGCGAAGGTGCCCTCTCTGGGCATTTGATTCCGCTCGTACGTGGGAGAATTACGACTTCTGATTGATCGAGGACCTTGGTGTAATGGATAGTATGCTCGACCGACAATTTGATGATCCCGTGTTCGATTCTTGACAGGAACCTAATTTTTCATTTGCTCGTTCTCACTGATCTTCTTTTCCCGAACGCTCGTCTACACAAACTTCGTTCTTTACATTAATTATACTGTGTTTTTGAGGATAAAATGTATATATGTACGGCATGCGTTGGTGCCCCCTAAGTGCATTTGATTCCGGTCAATTAAAGGAGAATTACGACTTCTGATTGATCGAGGAACTTGGTGTCTTAGATAGCATGTCCGACCGGCAATTGGATGATTCCAGGTTCGATTCCTTGCAGTTACCTCTTTTTTCATTTGCTTGTTCTCCCTCTTCATCTTTTGCGGAACTCTCTTCTTCAAAAGCGTCGATCTTTACATTAATTATATGTGGGTTGTTTGCAGTTAAAATGTATATATGTACGACATGCAAGGGTGCCCCCTCTGAGCATTTGATTCCGCTCGTATGTAGGAGAATTATATTTTGTAATTGATTGAACACCTTGGTGTAGAGCAGGGGTTCCCAAATTGGTGTTCCGCGGAATACTTGTATACAGTGAGAAGTGTTCCGCAGAACACAATTTGGGAACCCCTGGTGTAGAGGATAACATGTCCGACCGGCAATTCGATGAAAACTTGTTCGATTCCTGGGAGGTACCTCTTTTTTCATTTGCTCGTTCTCTCTCCTCATCTTGTGCGGAACGCTCTTCTACACAAGCATCGTTCTTTACATTAATTATACTGTGATTTGTTTTCAGTTAAAATGTATATATATACTGCACGCGGTGGTGCCCACTAAGGGCATTTGATTCCGCTCATATTTATGAAAATTACGACTTCTGATTGATCGAGGACCTTGGTGTAGTGGATAGCATGTCCGACCGGCATTTGGATGATCCCGGGTTCGATTCGTGGAAGGTATCCATTTTTTACTTTACTCGTTTTCCCTTCTCATCTTGTACGGAACACTCTTCTATACAAACGTCGTCCTTTACATTAATTATACTGTGTGTTTTTGCAGTTAAATTGTATATATGTACGGCATGGGAAGGTGGCCCATCAGGTCATTTGATTCCACTCGTAATTAGGAGAATTACGACTTGTGATTGATCGAGGACCCAGGTGTAGTCGCTAGCATGTCCGACCGGCATTTGGATGATCCCAGATTCGATTCCTGGGAGTTAGCTCATTTTTCATTTCCTTGTTCTCACTGATCATCTTTTGCTGAACGCTATTCTAAACAAACGTCTTTCTTTACATTAATTATACTGTCTTTTTGTAGTTAAAATGTATATATGTACGGCATGCGAAGTTGTACCCTCAGGGCATTTGATTCTGCAAGTATGTAGGAGAATTACGAATCCTGATTGATCGAGGACCTCGGTGTAGTGGATAGCATGTCCGACCAGCAATTGGATGATCCTAGGTTCGATTCCAGGGAGGCACCTCATTTTTCATTTGCTTGTTCTCCCTCCTCATCTTGTGCAGAACGTTCTTCTACACAAGCGTTTTTCTTTATGTTAATTCTGTGTTGTTTGCAGTGAAAATGTATATATGTACGGCATGCGTTAGTACCGCATCAAGGCATTTGATTCCGCTCGTATGTATGAGAATTTACGACTTCTGATTGATCGAGGGCTTTGGTTGGTGTAGTGGATAGTATGTCCGACCGGCAATTGGATGATCCCGGGTTCGATTCCTTGGAGGTACCTCATTTTTCATTTGCTTGTTCTCCCTCCTCATCTTGTGCGGAACTCTCTTCTACACAAGCGTCGTTCTTTACATTAATTATACTATGCGTTATTTGCAGTTAAAGTATATATATGTACGGCAAGCGAAGGTGACCGCTCAGGGCATTTGATTCCGCTCGTATGTTGGAGAATTATGATTTCTAATTGATCGAACACCTTGGTGAAGAGGATAACATGTCCGACCGGCAATTCGGTGATCCCTTGTTCGATTCCTGGGAGGTACCTCATTTTCCATTTGCTCGTTCTCCCTCTTCATCTTGTGCGGAACGCTCATCTACACAAGCATCGTTCTTTACATTAATTATACTGTGTGATGTTTGCAGTTAAAATGTATATATGTACGGCATGCGCTGGTGCCCACTAAGGGCATTTGTTTCCTGTCAATTAAAGGAGAATTACGACTTGTGATTGATCGAGGAACTTGGTGTCTTGGATAGCATGTCAGACCGGCAATTGGATGAACCTAGGTTCGATTCCTGGGAGGTACCTCTTTTTTCATTTGCTCGTTTTCCCTCCTCATCTTGTGCGGAACGGTCTTCTACAGAAGAGTCGTTCTTTACATTAATTATATTGTGTGCTGTTTGTAGTTAAAAAAATATATATATATATATGCAGCATGCGAAGGTGCCCCCTCAGGGCATTTGATTCCGCTCGTATTTATGAAAATTACGACTTGTGATTGATCGAGGACCTTTGTGTAGTGGATAGCATGTGTGACCGGCAACTGAATGATCCCGTGTTCGATTCGTGGAAGGTACCTCATTTTTCATTTGCTAGTTCTCCCTCTTCATCTTGTACGGAACTCTCTTCTACACAAGCGTTGTTCTTTACATTAATTATCATGTGCGTTATTTGCAGTTAAACTATATACAGGGCCATTCAAAAAAGACGCAACAGTTTAAATTGCTTATATTTAGTAATATTTTAACGTTCAGTTATGATTTTTGTATTAGTTTATAGCGTACACCTGGGAGTTTTTTTACCTCTTAGGCCTAGTAGCCTAAGGCGCTATGCGAACGACTCTTGTAAACCTTAAATGAATATTTTGACTATCTCGTCATCTCGAATCGCTTCCCTGAACGTTTTGCCTGTGGATGGTCTTGGCCACCATATTCTCCGGATCTCAACCCATGTGATTATTTTTTCTGGGGCTATTTGAAAGATAATGTTTACAGAAACAATCCTCTCACAATTAGTGAGCTGCAAGAGGAAATTTCATCTGTTGTCAGCAGAATCACTCATGACGTTCTACGCACGGTACTTGCCAACTTTCAACGTCGATTGCAAATGGTTTTGGATGCCGGTGGTTCACACATTGAACATGTTTTTCATTAAATAAAAACTCCCAATTGTACGCTGTAAACTAATACAAAAATCACTCCTGTATGTTAACAATATTACGAAATATAAGCAATTTAAACTGTTGCGTCTTTTTTGAATGTCCCTGTATATGTACTACATGCGAAGGTGCCCCCTCAGGGCATTTGATTCCGCTCGTACGTACGAGAATTACGACATCTGATTGATCGATGGCCTTGGTGTAGTGGATAGTATGTCCGACCGGCAATTGGATGATACCTGGTTCGATTCCTGTGAGGTACCTTATTTTCAATTTGCTCGGTCTCTCTCCTCATCTTGTGCGGAATGCTCTTCTACACAAGGTCGTTCTTTACATTAGTTATACTGTGTTTTTGCAGATAAAATTTATATATGTACGGCATGCGGAGGGGCCACATCAGGGCATTTGATAACGCTCGTATTTAGGAGAATTACGACTTCTGATTGATCGAGGACCTTGGTGTAATGGATAGCATTCCAGTCTCGCAATTGGATGATCCGCGGTACGATTCCTGGGCGATACCTCATTTTACATTTGGTCGTTTTTCCTCCTCATCTTGTGGGAAACGGTCTTATACACAAGCAACTTTCTTTACATTAATTATACTGTGTGTTGTTTGCAGTTAAAATGTACAGGGCGTCCCAAAAAAATATATACACACTTTAAATAATTATAAAGGCAGTGTTTATTAAAATACATTTCATTTTCAAAATGTAATAGAATCTACAGACATTATTTAATTGTTTTGTCAACGCCTGTTTTCAAACTGACGTCCGTTCTGGTCCAGGCACTGCTGATAACGCGAAGCAATGGAATCGCAAATATCACGAAACATTTCGTTTGGTATTTGTGTGCATTCTCGTTCAATGGCTGCTCTCAATTCAGCGACTGTTGCAGGTTTTATAGCGTAGACTTTGTCTTTTAAGTATCCCCATAAAAATGTCTAGTGGTGTGAGGTCTGGTGAACGCGGAGGGTATTCTACGAAACCCCTTCGTCCAATCCACATCCACATCGTGCCAAGTACCACTCGCAATACTCCACTCTTCGGTCCGGATCATCTTCATTAATAACATGGACTAATCTTGGAATGTAACTTTTCCATTGACAGCGCTTCAAAATGCGTTGGACAGACGATTCTGAAATTCCTACCTCACGACTCGCTTGCCGCACAGATTTTCTTGGACTTTGGTGATACGTTTCCAGTACTCTTTCTTGCTTTGTGGGGCTTGTCGATGTCCGTGGTCTTCCGGAACGCTTCTTGTGGACATTCTGAACAGTTCCTTCGGCTTCAAACTTATCTCTAATTCGAGTGATGGTAAGTCGCGTTGGTGGATCTGTTTGAAACTCCCTCCTAAACTGTCTTTGCACTTCAACTGCGTTTTCACACTTCCAGTAGCATTTTAGAATGAATTTCCTTTGTTCAAAGCTTAGTCTGACTGCCATTATTAATTCTAATGGGTTTAACTTGGAAAGAAAGAAACATCAATTGAGCTATCAGCTGTTAAAGTGTGTATACATTTTTTTGGGACGCCCTGTATATATGCATGGCATGCGAAGGTGCCCACTCAGGGCATTTGATTCCGGTCGATTAAAGGAGAATTACGACTTCTGATTGATCGAGGACCTGGTTGTCGTGGATAGAGTGTCCGACCGGCAATAGTATGAACCCGGGTTCGATTTGTGTGGAGGTATCTTATTTTTCATTTGCTCGTTCTCCCAACTCATCTTATGCAAAAAACTCTTCTACACAAACGTCGTTCTTTACATTAATTTTACTGTGTGTTCTTTGCAGTTAAACTATATATATGTGTGGCATGCGAAGGTGCTCCCTCAGGGCCTTTGATTCCGCTCGTATATAGGAGAATTACGACCTCTGATTGATCGAGGACCTTGGTGTATTAGATAGTATGTCCGACCGGCTATTGGATTATCACGGTTCGATTCCTGGGAGGTACCTCATTTTTCATTTGCACATTCTCACTCCTCATCGTGAACGGAACGCTCTTCTAAACAAGCGTAGTTCTTTACTTTATTTATTCATTGTCATGTTTGCAGTTAAAATATATGAACGGCATGCGAAGGTGCCCCCTCTGGACATTTGATTTTGCTCGTATGTATAAAAATTACGATTTATGATTGACCAAGGACCTTGATGTAGTGGAAAGCATGTCCGACCGACAATTGAACGATCTCGGGTTCGATTCCTGCGAGGTACCTCATTTTTCATTTGCTCCTTCTCCCTCCTCATCTTGTGCGGAACGCACTTCTACACAACCGTCGTTCTTTACATTAATTATACAGTGTGTTGTTTGCAGTTAAAATGTATATATGTACGGCATGCTGAGGTGCCAACTCAGGGCATTTGATTCCCCTAGATTTAAGGATAATTACCACTTCTGATTGATCGAGGACCTGTTGTCGAGGATAGAATGTCCGACCGGCAATAGTATGAACCCGGGATCGATTCGTGGGAGGTACCTCATTTTTCATTTGCTCGTTCTGCCTCATCTTATGCGGAATTAGATAGTATTAGATAGTATGTCCGACCGGCAATTGGATGATCCCTGGTTCGATTCCTGGGAAGTACCTCATTTTTCATTTGCACATTCTCACTCCTCACGGAATGCTCTTCTAAAAAAGCGTCGTTCTTTACATTAATTATTCAGTGTCATTTTTGCAGTTAAAATACAGGGTGTACATGAAGTCAGGATCTATTTTTGTGAAGCACTTGGAAATTATATGGAATTCAATCATCAAATGATAAAGTGGTAATATTTATTAAATAATTAAGAGTAGGATTCGACGTGACGCCCATCAGTATCCCTGCACAGCTCAAATCGTTCCGCAGCATTTCTAAACACTTTCTGGAGCATTTGCGGGGTTATGTTATCTGCAGCAGTTCGTATACGTGTACGTAAGTTTTCAAGACACGTAAGCTTCGTCTGATAGACGTGCGATTTGATAAAGCCCCATGCAAAGAAATCTAAAGGGGTTAAATCTGGTGATCTCGTTGGCGAAGGTCTGTTGCTTCCGCGTCCGATCCAGCGATTTGGAAAACGTCCATTTAGATAATCCTGAACAATTTTGGCATAGTGACAAGGAGCACCATCATGTTGATAGACGACGGTACTAACAATCCTATCTCCAATCAGCTGAGGTTCAAGGAATTGCTGCAACATGTCCAGATAAATAAGCCCCGTAACTCTAGCTTCAGCAAAGAAAAAAGGACCATAAACCTTAGATTTTGTTAAACCCATCCAGACATTAACTTTAGGTGTCTCTTTCCCAATTTTGGACGAAATCATTCGGTCTTTCATCTGCCCAAATTCGACAGTTATGGCGATTTACTTTTCCACACGTATGGAAAGTGGCTTCATCACTAAAGAGAATGTTGTCCATTAAATTATCACTCCAGATTTGTCCTACGAGATCAGCACACACAGCACTTCGTCGAGGGAAATCTTCCTCATGTAAATCATGTAAAACCTGCAAATGATAACTTTTCTTCTGCAAATTAACTTTCAGAATTTTGTGCACAGATGACGTCGGGAGGCCGAGTCTGTGTGATGCAGCACGAACGGACGTACGTGGCTCCTCAGTGTTAATTCCGCATACTGCATTCACGGTAAGATCTGACATACACGGTCGTCCTGATCTTGCTTCATCATTTACAGATCCCGTTCGTTTAAATTTGTTCACCAATTTTCGTATTGTCTTGTCTATTGACCCCGGCTTATAAAATCTCCTTCTAAACTTCTCTCTGATGTCATTGTATTTCTTTCCCTCGATTCGCCAAATTACTATTGCCACACGCTCTTCTGTATTCATTCTAAGGGCTTCTGAAAAGAAAAATAGAAAAAAATAATTATTTCACAAAAATAGATCCTGACTTTATGTACACCCTGTATATGAACGGCATGCAAAGGTGCCCCCTCAGGGCATTTGATTGCGCTCGTATATAGGAGAATTACGACTCCTGATTGATCGAGGAACTTGTTGTAGTTGATAGCATGTCCGGACGTAAATTGGATGATCCAGGGTTCGATTCCTTGGAGGTACCTCATTTTTCATTTGTTCGTTCTCCCTTCTCATCTGGTGCGGAATGCTCTTTTACACAAGCGTTGTTCTTTACATTAATTATACTGTGTGTTGTTTGCAGTTAAAATGAATATATGTACGGCATGTGATGGTGTCCCCTCAGTTTATTTGATTTGATTCCGCTCGCATGTATGAGAATTAAGACTTCTGACTGATGGTGGACCTTGGTGTAGTGGATAGAATGTCCGACCAGCAATTGGATGATTCCGGGTTCGATTCGTGGGAGGTATCTCATTTTTCATTTGCTCGTTCTCCCTCCTCATCTTGTACGGAACGCTATTCTACACGAGAGACGTTCTTTACATTAATTATACTGTGTGCTGTTTGCAGATAAAATATATATATGTACGGCATGCGAAGGTGCCCCCTCAGGGCATTTCGCTTGAATATAGAAGAATTTACGACTTCTGATTGATTGAGGACCTTGGTCTAGTGGAGAGCATATCCGACCGGCAATTGGATGATCCCGCGTTCGAATCCTTGGAGGTACCTCATTTTTCATTTGCTCGGTCTCCCTCCTCATCTTCTGCGAAACGCTCTTCTACAGAAGCGTCGTTCTTTACATTAATTATACTGTGTTGTTTGCAGGTAAAATGTATATATGAACGGAATTCGATGGTGCCCACTCGGGGTATTTGATTCCGGTCGATTAAAGTAGAAATACGAATTCTGATTGATCGATGACCTTGGTATCGTGGATAGCATGTCCGACAGGCAATTGGATGATACCGAGTTCGATTCCTGGGAGACACGTCATTTTTCATTTGCTCGTTCTCCCTCGTCATCTTGTGCGGAACGGTCTTCTACAGAAGCGTCGTTCTTTACATTAATTATACTCAGTGTTGTTTGCAGTTAAAATGTATATATGTACGGCATGCAGGGGTGCCCCATCAGGCCATTTAATTCCGCTCGTATTTATGAAAATTACGACTTATGATTGATCGCAGACCTTGGTGTAGTGGATAGCATATCCGACCGGCAATTGGATGTTCCCAGGTTCGATTCCTTGGAGGTACCTCATTTTTCATTTGCTTGTTCTCCCTCCTCATCTTGTGCGGAACTTTCTTCTACACAAGCGTCGTTCTTTACATTAATTATACTGTGCGTTATTTGCAGTTAAACTATAAATATGTACAGCATGCGAGGGTGCCCCATCAGGGCATTTGATTCCGCTCGAATGTAGGAAAATTACGACTTTTGATTGATCGAGCCACTTGTTGTAGTGGGTAGCATGTCCGACCAGAAATTGGATGAACCCGGGTTCGATTCCTGGGAGGTACCTCATTTTTCATTTGCTCGTTCTCCCCCCTCATCTTGTGCGAAACGCTCTTATACACAAGCATCGTTCTTTACATTAATTATACTGTGTGTTGTTTGCATTTAAAATGTTTATATGTACAGCATGCCAGGGTTCCCACTCAGTGCATTTGAATCCGATCGATTAAAGGAGAATTACGACTTCTGATTGACCGAGGAACTTGGTGTCTTGGATAGCATGTCCGAAAGGCAATTCTATGATCTCAGGTTCGATTCCTTGGAGGTACCTCATTTCTCATTTGCTCGTTCTTCCTCGTCATCTTGTGCGGAACGGTCTTCTACGCAAGCGGAGTTCTTTACATTAATTAATTAATTGATAGAGGTCCTTGGTGAAGTGGATAGCATATTCGTCCGTCAATATGATGATCTCTGGTTCGATTCCTGGAAGTTACCTGATTTTTCATTTGATCGTTTTCCCTCCTCATCTTGTGCGGAACGCTTTTCTACTGTGCTGTTTGCAGTTAAAAAATATATATATGTACGGCATGCGAAGGTGCCCCCTCAGGGCATCTGATTCCGCTAGAATGAAGGAGAATTTACGACTTCTGATTGATCGACGACCTTCTTGTAGTGGATAGCATGTTCGACCGGCAAATGGATGATCCCTGGGTCGATTCCTGGGAGGTACCTCATTTTTCATTTGCTCGGTCTCCCTCCTCCTCTTGTGCGGGACGTTCTTCTACACAAGTGTCGTTCTTTACATTAATTATACTGTGTGTTGTTTGTAGTGAAAATGTATATATGTACGGCATGCGAAGGACGCCTCAGGGCATTGATTCCGCACGTTTGTAGGAGAATTACGACCTCTGATTGATCGAGAACCTTGGTGTTGTTGATAGCATGCCCGCACGGCAAATGGATGATCCCTGGTTCGATTCCTGGGAGGTACCTTATTTTTCATTTACTCGTTCTCCCTCCTCATCTTTTGCGGAACGCTCTTCTACACAAGCGTCGTTCTTTACATTAATTATACTCTGTGTTGTTTGCATTTAAAATGTATATATATACTGCTTTCGAAGGTGCCGCGTCAGGGCATTTGATTCCGCTCGTATTTAGGAGAATTACGACTTCTGATTGATCGAGGACCTTGGTGTAGTGGATAGCATGCCCGTATGGCAATTGCATGATCCATGGTTTGATTCCTGGGACATACCTCATTTTTCTTTTGATCGTTCTTTCCCCTCATCTATTGCGAAACGCTCTTATACACAAGCATCGTTCTTTACATTAAATATACGGTGTGATGTTTGCAGTTAAAATCCATATATGTACGGCATACGCAGATGCCCATTCAGGGCAATTTGATTCCGGTCGATTAAAGGAGAATTAAGACTTCTTATTGATCGAGGAACTAGGTGTCCTGGATAGAATGTCCGACCAGCAATTGGATGATCCCGGGTTCGATCCGTGACAGGTACCTCATTTTTCTTTGCTCGATCTCCGTACTCATCTTGTACGGAACGCTCTTCTACACAAGCGTCGTTCTTTACATTAATTATTCTGTGTTCTTTGCATTTAAAATGTATATATGTACGGCATGCGTTGGTACCCCCTCAGAGCATTTGATTCCGCTCGAATATAGAAAAATTACGACTTCTGATTGATCGAGCACCTTGTTGTAGTGGATAGCATGTCCGACCAGCAATTGGATGAACCCGGGATCGATTCCAGGGAGGTACCTCATTTTTCATTTGCTCGGCCTCCCTCTCCATCTTGTGCGGAATGCTCTTCTACAGAAGGTTGTTCTTTACATTAATTATACTATTTGTTGTTTGTAGTTAAAATGTATATATGTACGGCATGCGAGGGTGCCCTATCAGAGCATTTGATTCCGCTCGTATTTATGAAAATTACGACTTATGATTGATCGAGGACCTTTTATTAGTGGATAGCATGTCCGACCGGCAACTGAATAATCGCAGGTTCGATTCCTAGGAAGTATCTCATTTTTCATTTGCTCGGCCTCCCTCTCCATCTTGTGCGGAATGCTCTTCTACACAAGGTTATTCTTTACATTAATTATACTGTGCGTTATTTGCAGTTAAATTATATATATGTACGGCATGCGACGGTGCAACCTCAGGGTATTTGATTCCGCTCGTACGAAGAAGAATTACGACTTCTGATTGATCGAGGACCTTGGTGTAGTGGATAGCATGTTCGACCGGCAATTGGATGATCCCGGGTTCGATCCCTGGGAGGAACCTCATTTTTCATTTGCTCGTTCTCGCTGATCATCTTGTGCAGTTAAAATATATATATGTACGGCATGCGAAGGGTGCCCCCTTATGGCATTTTATTCCGCTCGTATATAGGAGAATCACGATTTCTGATTCATCGGGACCTTGGTGCAGTGGATATCTTGTCCGACCGGCAACTGGATGATCCCTGGTTCGAATTCTGGGATGTACCTCATTTTTCATTTGCTCGTACTCACTTATCATCTTGTGATGAACGATCTTCATCACAAACGTCGTTCTTTATATTAAATATATTGTGTGTTGTTTGCAGTTAAAATGTATTTATGTACCGCATGCGACGGTGCCCCCTCAGGGAATTTGATTCCGCTCGTATATAGGAGAATTACGACTACTGATTGACCGAAGTCCTTGGTGTAGTGGAAAGCATGTCCGACCGACAGTTGAACGATCCCGGGTTCGATTCCTTGGAGGTACCTCTTTTTTCACTTGCTGGTTCTCTCTCCTCATCATTTACGAAACGCTCTTCAACACAACCGTCGTTCTTTACATTAATTATTCAGTGTCATGTTTGTAGTTAAAATATATGAACTGCATGCGAAGGTGCCCCCTCAGGGCATTTGATTCCGCTCGTATGTTGGAGAATTACGAC
Organism: Bathynomus jamesi; assembly: GCA_023014485.1. Lineage (NCBI taxonomy): Eukaryota > Metazoa > Arthropoda > Malacostraca > Isopoda > Cirolanidae > Bathynomus > Bathynomus jamesi. Next base: position 94,224 of record JAJOZX010002963.1, on the reverse strand, counting down.
TTATGATTCATCGAGGACCTGGGTGCAGTGCATGGCATGTCCGACCGGCAATTGGATCATCCCTGGTTCGACTCCTGGGAGGTACCTCATTTTTCATTTGCTCGTTCTCCCTCCTCCTCTTGTGCGAAACTCTCTTCTACACAAGATCGTTCTTTACATTATTTACACTGTCTGTTGTTTGCAGTTAAAATGTATATATGTACCGCATGCGACGAAGCCCTATCAGGGAATTTGATTCCGCTCGTATATATGAGAATTACGACTACTGATTGACCGAAGTCCTTGGTGTAGTGGAAAGCATGTCCGACCGACAGTTGAACGATCCCGGGTTCGATTCCTTGGAGGTACCTCTTTTTTCACTTGCTCGTTCTCTCTCCTCATCATGTACGAAACGCTCTTCTACACAACCGTCGTTCTTTACATTAATTATTCAGTGTCATTTTTGCAGATAAAATAGATGAACAGCATGCTAGGGTGCCCCCTCAGGCCATTTGATTCCGCTCGTATGAAGGAGAATTACGACTACTGATTGGTCGAGGTCCTTGGTGTAGTGGATAGCATGTCCGACCGGCAATTGGATGATCCCGGGTTCGATTCCTGGGAAGTACCTCATTTTTCATTTGCTCTTTCTCCCTCCTCATCTTGGCGGAACTCTCTTCTACACAAGTGTTGTAGTTTACTTAATTATACTGTGCGTTATTTGAAGTTAAACTATATATATGTACGGCATATGAAGTTGCCCCCTCAGGGCATTTGATTCTGCTTGTATGTAGGAGAATTACGACTTCTTATTTATCGAGGACCTTGGTGTAGTGGATAGCATGTCCTACCGGCAATTGGATGATCCCGGGTTCGATTCCTGGGAAGTACCTCATTTCTCATTTGCTCGTTGTCCCTCCTCATCTTGTGCGGAATGCTCTTCTACACAAGCGTCGTTCTTTACTTTAACTATAGTGTGTGTTGTTTGCAGTTAAAATGTATATATGTACAGCATGCCGAGGTGTCGCGTCATGGCAATGGATTCCGCTCGTATGTAGGAGAATTACGATTTCTGATTGATCGAGGACCTTGGTGTAGTTGAAACCATGGCCGTCTGGCAATTGGAAGAACCCGGTTTCGATTCCTGGATGATACCTCATTTCTCATTTGGTAGTTCTCCCTCCTCATCTTGTGCGAAACGCTCTTTTACACAATTGTCGTTCTTTACATTAATTATACTGTGTGTTGTTTGCAGTTAAAATGTATATATGTACGGGATGAGAAGTTGCACCCTAAGGGCATTTCATTTCGCTTGAATATTGAAGTACTGCATGCGCAGGTCCTCCCTCTGGGCATTTGATTCCGCTCGTATGTAGTTGAATTACGACTTCTGATTGATCAAGGTCCTTGGGGTAGTGGATAGCATGTCCGACCGGCAATTGGATGATTCCTTGTTCGATTCCTGAGAGGTACCTTATTTTTCATTTGCTCGTTGTCCCTCTTCATCTTCTACGGAACGCTCTTCTACACAAGCGTCGTTCTTTACATTAATTATAGTGTGTGTTGTTTGCAGTAAAAATTAATATATGTACGGCATGCGAAGGTGATCCCTCTGGGCATTTGATTCCGTTCGTATATAGGACAATCACGACTTCTGATTCATCGAGGACCTTGGTGCAGTGGATATCATGTCCGAGCGGCAACTGGATGATCCCTGGTTCGATTCCTGTGAAGTACCTCAGTTTTCATTTGCTCGTACTCACTTATCATCTTGTGGTGAACGCTCCTCATCACAAACGTCGATCTTTATATTAAATATATTGTGTGTTGTTTGCACTTAAAATATACATATGTACGGCATGCGAGGTGCCGCGTCAGGGCATTTGATTCCGCTTGTATGTAGGAGAATTACGACTTCTGATTGATCGAGGACCTTGGTGTAGTGGAAAGCATGTCCGACCGGCAATTGGATGATCCCGGTTTCGATTTCTAAGAGGAACCTCATTTTTCATTTGCTCATTCTCACTGATCGTCTTGTGCGGAACGCTCTCCTACACAGCAGTTGTTCTTTACATTAATTATACTGTGTGTTCTTTGCTGTTAAAATGTATATATCGACGGGATGCGAAGGTGCCCACTCAGGGCATTTGATTCCGGTCGATTAAATGAGAATTACAACTTCTGATTGATTGAGGAAATTGTTGTCGTGGATAGCATTTCTGACAGGCAATTGGATGAAACCGAGTTCGATTCCTTGGAGGTACATTTTTTCATTTGCTTGTTCTTCCTTCCATCTTGTGCGGAACGCTCTTCTAATGAAGCGTCGTTCTTTACATTAATTATACTGTGTGTTCTTTGCAGTTAAAATGTATATATGTACAGCATGCTGGGGTGCCCCCTCAGAGCATTTGATTCCGCTCGTATGTAGAAGAATTACGACTCCTGAGCTATCGAGGACCTTGGTGTAGTGGATAGCATGTTTGACCGGCAATTGGATGATCCCGGGTTCGATTCCTGGGAGGTAAGTCATTTTTCATTTGCTCGTTCTCCCTCCTCATTATGGCGGAACTCTCTTTTACAGAACCGTCGTTGTTTACTTAATTATTCTGTGCGTTATTTGCAGTTAAACTATATATATGTACGGCATATGAAGTTGCCCCCTCAGAGCATTTGATTCCGCTCGTACGTAGGAGAATAACAACTAATGATTTATCGAGGAACCTGGTGTAGTGAATAGCATATTCGACCGGCAATTGGATGATCCCGGGTTCGATTCCTGAGAGGTACATCATTTTTTATTTGCTCGTTGTCCCTCCTCATCTTGTGCGGAAAGCTCTTCTACACAAGCGTCGTTCTTTCCATTAATTATACTGTGTGTTGTTTGCAGTTAAAATGAATATATGTAGGGCTTGCGAAGGTGCCCTCTTTGTGCATTTGATTCCGCTATTATGTAGGAGAATTACGAATTCTGATTGATCGAGGTCCTTGGTGTGGTGGATAGCATGTCCGACTGGCAATTGGATGATCCCTTTTTCGATTCCTAAGAGGTACCTCGTTTTTCATTTGCTCATTCTCACTGATCGTCTTGTGCGGAACGCTCTCCTACACAGCAGTTGTTCTTTACATTAATTATACTGTGTGTTCTTTGCTGTTAAAATGTATATATCGACGGGATGCGAAGGTGCCCACTCAGGGCATTTGATTCCGGTCGATTAAATGAGAATTACAACTTCTGATTGATTGAGGAAATTGTTGTCGTGGATAGCATTTCTGACAGGCAATTGGATGAAACCGAGTTCGATTCCTTGGAGGTACATTTTTTCATTTGCTTGTTCTTCCTTCACATCTTGTGCGGAACGCTCTTCTAATGAAGCGTCGTTCTTTACATTAATTATACTGTGTGTTCTTTGCAGTTAAAATGTATATATGTACAGCATGCTGGGGTGCCCCCTCAGAGCATTTGATTCCGCTCGTATGTAGAAGAATTACGACTCCTGAGCTATCGAGGACCTTGGTGTAGTGGATAGCATGTTTGACCGGCAATTGGATGATCCCGGGTTCGATTCCTGGGAGGTAAGTCATTTTTCATTTGCTCGTTCTCCCTCCTCATTATGGCGGAACTCTCTTTTACAGAACCGTCGTTGTTTACTTAATTATTCTGTGCGTTATTTGCAGTTAAACTATATATATGTACGGCATATGAAGTTGCCCCCTCAGAGCATTTGATTCCGCTCGTACGTAGGAGAATAACGACTAATGATTTATCGAGGAACCTGGTGTAGTGAATAGCATATTCGACCGGCAATTGGATGATCCCGGGTTCGATTCCTGAGAGGTACATCATTTTTTATTTGCTCGTTGTCCCTCCTCATCTTGTGCGGAAAGCTCTTCTACACAAGCGTCGTTCTTTCCATTAATTATACTGTGTGTTGTTTGCAGTTAAAATGAATATATGTAGGGCTTGCGAAGGTGCCCTCTTTGTGCATTTGATTCCGCTATTATGTAGGAGAATTACGAATTCTGATTGATCGAGGTCCTTGGTGTAGTGGATAGCATGTCCGACTGGCAATTGGATGATCCCTTTTTCGATTCCTAAGAGGTACCTCGTTTTTCATTTGCTCGTTCTCCCTCCTCATCTTGTGCAGAACGCTCTTCTACACAAGCGTCGTTCTTTACATTAATTATCCTGTGTGTTTTTTGCAGTAAAAATGAATATATGTACGGCATGCGCAGGTGCCCCCTCTAGGCATTTGATTCCGCTCTTATGTAGGAGAATTACGAACTCTGATTGATCGAGGTCTTTGGTGTAGTGGATAGCATGTCCGACCGGCAACTGGATGATCACTGGTTCGATTCCTGTGAGGTACCTCTTTTTTTATTTGCTCTTTCTCTCTCCTCATCTTGTGCGGAACGCTCTTCTACACAACCGTCGTTCTTTACATTAATTATACTGTGTGTTGTTTGCAGTTAATATATATATATATGTACGGCATGCGAAGGTTCCACCTCAAGGCATTTTATTCCGCTCTTATTTAGGAGAAATACGAATTCTGATTGATTGAGGTCTTTGGTGTAGTGGATAGCATGTCCGACCGGCAACTGGATGATCACTGGTTCGATTCCTGAGAGGTACCACATTTTTGATTTGCTTGTTCTCCCTCCTCATCTTGTCGGGAACGCTCTCCTACACAACCGTCGTTCTTTACATTAATTATACTGTGTGTTGTTTGCAGTTAAAATATATATATGAACGGCATGCGGAGGTTCCCCCTCAGTGCATTTGATTCCGCAAGTATTTAGGAGAATTACGCCAACTAATTGATCGATGTCTTTGTTGAAGTGGAGAGCATGTCCGACCGTCAATAGATGATCCTTTGTTCGATTCCTGAGAGGTACATCATTTTTTATTTGCTCGCTGTCCCTCCTCATCTTGTGCGGAAAACTCTTCTACACAAGCGTCGTTCTTTCCATTAATTATACTGTGTGTTGTTTGCAGTTAAAATGAATATATGTAGGGCATGCGAGGTGTGCAATCAGGGCATTTGATTCCGGTCGATTAAAGGAGATTTACGACTTCTTATTGATCGAGGAACTTGGTGTCGTGGATAGCATGTCCGACCGGCAATTGGATAATCAGGGGTTCGATTCCTGGGAGGTACCTCATTTTTCAATTGCACGTTCTCACTCCTCATGTTTTGTGAAACGCTCTACTGTAGAAGCGTCTTTCTTTACATTAATTATTCTGTGTGTTGTTTGCAGTTAAAATGTATATATGTACGGCATGCGAAGGTTTCACCTCAGGGCATTTGATTTCGCTCGAATGTAGGAAAATTACGGCTTCTGGTTGATCGAACACCTTGTTGTAGTGGATAGCATGTCCGATCGGCAATTGGATGAACACGGGTTCGATTCCTGGGAGGTAACTCTTTTTTCATTTGCTCGTTTTCCCTCCTCATCTTGTGCGGAACGCTTTTCTACACAACAGTCGTTCTTTACATTATTTGTACTGTGTGTTGTTTGCAGTTAAAATGTATATATGTACAGCATGCGCAGGTGCCCCCTCAGGGCATTTGGTTCCGCTCGTATGTAGGAGAATTACGACTTCTGATTGATAATGGACCTTGGTTTAGTGGATAGCATGTCCGACCGGCAAATGGATAATCCCGGGTTCGATTCCTGGGAGGAACCTTTGTTTCATTTGCTCGTTCTCAGAGATCATCTTGTGCGGAACGCTCTTCTACACAACCGTCGTTCTTTACGTTAATTATACAGTGTTGTTTGCAGTTAAAATATATATATGTACAGCATGCGCAGGTGCCCCCTCAGGGCATTTGGTTCCGCTCGTATGTAGGAGAATTACGACTTCTGATTGATAATGGACCTTGGTTTAGTGGATAGCATGTCCGACCGGCAAATGGATGATCCCGGTTCTATTCCTGGGAGGTACCTAATTTTTCATTTGCTCGTTCTCCGTCCATATCTTGTACGGAACGCTTTTGTACACAATCGTCGTTCTTTACATTAATTACACGGTGTTTTTTTGCAGTTAAAATGTACATATGTACGTCATGTGAAGGTGCCCCATCTGGGCACTTGATTCCGCTCTTATGTAGGAGAATTACGACTTCTGATTGATCGAGGACCTTGGTGTAGTGGATAGCATGCCCTACCGGCAAATAGATGATCCCGGGTTCGATTCCTTGGAGGTACCTCTTTTTTCATTTGCTCGTTATCCCTCCTCATCTTGTGCGGAACGCTTTTCTACACAACTGTCGTTCTTTACATTATTTGTACTGTGTGTTGTTTGCAGTTAAAATGTATATATGTACAGCATGCGAAGGGGCCCCCCTCAGGACATTTGATTCCGCTGGATTTAAAGATAGTTACGACTTCTGATTCATCGAGGACCTTGGTGTCGTGGATAGAATGTCCGACCGGCAATTGTATGATCCCGGGTTCGATTCGTGGGAGGTACCTCATTTTTCGTTTGCTCGTTCTCCCTCCTCATCTTGTGCGGAAAGCTCTTCTACACAAGCGTCGTTCTTTACATCAATTATACTGTGTGCTGTTTTTATTTAAAATGTATATATGTACGGGATGCGAAGGTGCCCCCTTAGAGCATTTGATTTCTATTGAATATAGGGGAATTACGATTTCTGATTGATCGAGGACCTTGGTGTAGTGGATAGCATGTCCGACCGGCAATTGGATGATCCCGGGTTCAATTCCTGGGAGGTACCTCATTTTTCATTTGCTCGTTCTCACTGATCATCTTGTGCGGAACGCTCTTCTAAACAAGCGTCGTTTTTTACATTAATTATATTGTGTGTTGTTTTCTTTTAAAATGTATATATGTTCGGCAGGCAAAGGTGCCCCCTCAGATCATTTGATTCCGCTCATATGTAGGAGAATTACGACTTCTGATTGACCGAGGACCTTGGTGTACTGGATAGTATGTTCGACTGGCAACTGGATGATCCCTGGTTCGATTCCTGGAATGTACCTCATTTTTCATTTGCTCGTTCTCTCTTCTCATCTTTTGCCGTAAGGTCTTCTACACAAGCGTCACTCTCTACATTAATTATACTCTATGTTGTTTGCAGTTAAAATGAATATATGTACTGGTTGCGAAGGTGCCCACTTAGGGAATTTCATTTCGCTTGAATGTAGGAGAATTACGATTTCTGATTGATCGAGGATCTTGGTGTTGTGGATAGAATGTCCGCCTGGCAATTGGATGTTCCCGGGTTCGATTCCCTGGAGTTACCTCATTTTTCATTTGATCGTTGTCCCTCCTCATCTTGTGCGGAACGCTCTTCTACACAAGCGTCGTTCTTTATATTAATTATACTATGTGTTTTTGCAGTTTAAAAATATAAATGTACGGCATGCGAAGGTGCCCCCTCAGTGATTTGATTCCGCTCGTATGTGTGAAAATTACGACTTATGATTGATCGAGGACCTTGGTGTAGTGGATGTGTTGTTATTAAAGAATGTTACAACCTGATGTTTTTCTAAAGTGATCTTCCATCATTGTTCCTGTAAATGATACTTTTGTCACGAGACTGTCAGCGCTCTCCACTTTCTGATCATGACACGGGTATGGTGGAATCATTAGTGACTCGGCATGAGCTTTGATAATGTCACGGTCGCTGAATTCATTTGCGAATGTGGTGGATATATGGTTTCTCTCTCCCAATCAACCAATTCGGTGTCATCTTCTGCCTTCATGTTTTAGGAAGTTCAAAGTTTTTCTGTTTGGGGGAAAACTTTCTGACCTCAATTATTCGCTGGATCGCAATTTCTCTCATTTGTTGTCTTTGATCCGTTATCATTGCTGAAAGAATATTTTCCGTTGTGGAAAAATAGGAGTTACGTTTTAAGACTGGTTCCATAATGTTTTGGAACTTTTCTTCAACATTTCTTACCAGATGTGTAACGTACCAAAAATTTATGGCTCCATCGATCGCTTTTGGAGGTGATTTAATTTGGAACCACCCGGGAGCATTAGGGTGGAGCGTTTTTGGGGGGGTTCACAAGCTTTTGAAACATGGTTCGTAATAATGTAGAAAATGTGTTATGACCTGAAACAAAGCATGTATTACATTTCTAGCCTCCTACATTAATATCTTCAGGTGCCAATCTCATTCCATATTTATGAATATACTGCGAAATTATAATGATATTTAGAAAAAATAGACAACTGGAAATTTATTTGTAACTTTTGAATTATGGATTGTAATAGTGTGGAGAATGGACCAAAACCTTATAGTAAGTGCGTTCTAAAGTTATAGCACCTTAACATAATGTCTTCAGGTGCCAATCTTACTCCAAATATGTGGATTTATGGCAAAAAAAATTGCAATACTCAGTAAAAGGCATAAATGGAAAGTTCTATGTAAGTTTGGAATTAAGATTCCTAATAGTGCGCAAAATATGCTGTGACCTGATAGTAAGCACGTATGAAAGTTGTAGCCTCTTAAGGCTACATCTCCAGGTACCAATGTTATCTAAATTTATGAATTTATTCTGAAAAAATGGTATTTTACAGACAAGTGACATAAGGAAATTTAACTGATTTTAAATATTGAGTTTTTCAATAAACGGAAATAGCTTTTATATTATTTGCATTGATTTTTTATTTCCAGATAATAATTGGTTCCATAAATACAGCTCTTCGTTCATTCTGACTGTCACGTAAATTCATATACAGTCCGAATGATCCAGAACTCACCACGAGGAGGTGGCTGTATGTTGAGTTCCACCCATGCCCAACCCTACCACCCAACCATATGGACATGATTTATGTAATGAAAACTTTAGTCAATATCTAATTATATTCGAAATTCAGATTTGGTTTCAAATGAGGGCATCATTTTCCGTGCTACCATTCTCGATCGAATATATCCGTCTCTAGGTCCTGCTCCACACACAGCAGACGATGCTTCACGCGTCATTGGAGGTTCAGTTACTGCGATGTCATGCCAATTAATCATGTTTGTGTAGTCTGTGGCTTCGAAATTTAACTTTGGGATTTTAAAGAATCTAAGACTTTTTCCACGATATTGTTCTCTAGCTTTCTTTATTCTTCTCCATCCAAGTACTCTTACATGGCTACGCTCATCTTGTATTATGCTCAAAAGTATGTTTTCTGGATGACCGAAAAATGCATTTCTTTGGATCACTGGTTCAATAACTGCTCGAACAGAATCGTTCAACATTCGGGAATACTGAATGGTTTTGAAAACATTAGGGGCTCCATATGCAATTGATTTGCTTTGTTTGATTGTAAACCACATTGGGATATATACGTGCATGACATACGAAACCAAATTTTTCAAATCATCAGAAGGTTCGGGTGTAGCTACATATAATCTCAGAATACGATTTGCAGTGGTTAACCACCTAGAGTGCACCATCTTGCCGGGATTTCGTCTTGATAGGTCAGTACTACACTCGCCAATTGAAACGGCTTGATAAATATCAAACAAATATTTTTGATCCGTGCTCAAGTTGTCTTTGTCAATAGATGGAATTTCAACTTCGATATTTTCGAAACGAACAACAGGAAGTATTTCACATTTCTGCAATTGCTGGCCAATGATGCCAACAAATTCACGAGGTCCAGTGGTTTTTCCATCCAATTTCTCCATGAGGTGGCGTAAAGGAAGCTCATTTGCATGTAACTGACACACAATCCATTGCAAAGGTCTATTGAGATGCATTTCCATAAGCCGAATGACTCCACCTTTCGCTCCTGTGTTCACAGCAGTTCCATCACATCCCATAGCAACTAAATTTGAAGAATCAACGTTATGTGTATTCAAAAAATCGCATATTCCTTTACATATACTTTTAGATGTCCCAGATTCAGAAGTAAAGTGCCCTAGATACACTTGGTCTGGTTCTGCTACCAAGGTTACATGTTCTTCCACAACAACTTTACGATAAAATTTAGAACCTTTCTGTTCTTGGACAATAGTTTTATCCTTGCGACCGTCAAAATAAATACTCATAATTGTTTTTCCTACGCTAGCATCCTGTTGAAGCTCATCACGTTGATGCTTCCTAGCTCTGCGCACTTTACTGCGATCTATTACCAGGGATGGATCAGGCTCAGTTGTTGGTTTAATGTCGTGCAAAAACAGAACTTGTTATTATGGCAGTTGCTCTATCTGAAATACTTGTACGATCACAAGCTTTTGCAAGTGAAGGGAAGCGTAATCGCTTCAGAGATTTTATGTTTCGACTTTTTCCGCGTTCGCTTCTGATGCGTTTCCGTTTTACGGAGATTGGCTCATAAAATGTTTTGTCAGATTCTTTTTCTGTATCTGTTGAAGAAGATATATCTTCAAACTGAAAACTTTCTGAATATGAAGTCAATGACATTACTGGCAGTTGTTTTGAAAGATACAAATATCTACTGCTTTTTCTAACTTGTGCTAATTGTATTTTTTTAGAAGCAGAAACATCAACTGATCCTATGGCCATTTTTCTTTTTGTTCTTTGGTCTTTTAGGAATTCTTGTTCATGTTTTGGTACTCGATTTGATTTTGGGCATTTGCAGGATTGAAAGTCTTTACATTTACAAGCGGCAATATCAAAAAGATTTTGAGCATCATCTTTAAATTTTTTGTACTTATTTAAGTAAGACTCCATTTGTTTCATACCTTTAGGCTGTTTTAATACAGATCTATATTTTGTATGATAATCTTTTATTTTCTTTACAACGCGGTTGAAGGATACAGTTGGAATTGATGCTTTATTGTATAACGAAATTACGTTTTCTGCAACTGCCGATGATATTTCATGAACAGAAGGATCTTTATTGTTTAACTCTTCTTTCAGTCGTCTTCTTTCATATATATAGCATTTCTAACACCCTCAAATGTTGGTAGAACACGATGACTCAGGTCTTCTCCATTGCCAAATATGTGACAGTCCGTTGTTCTTGACTGCCGAGGCATTCTTTTAGTTGCCATGTCTGTCCTGATTATAAATCTTTTACTATACAAGATTTATAATATATAATCCAAATTTATAAAAACAAGATCACAAAAGTGTAAGAGAATGTGTTGAAATGCAACATCAAATATTAAATAGTGAAAGGATCTGATGTGATTGCGCAAGCGGACAGAGCGTAACACCTTACCGCGGCAACAGCTGGTCTAACACTAACACACTGTGTTATGCTGGCCACACACGTAGGTGATTGGCGTGATGATTTTATGGCGATTGGCGTCAATATGCCAATCGTCACCATGTGTGGGGTACTATTACATATAAATCTGTTTATTTACGGAGTCGCTGTATATAATTTTTTGTCAAAATAAAGAGGTTTTAATTTTTTATTGGAAATTCATTGGCATATTGGCACCTGAAGATATTGTCTTAGAGAAAAACGGTTTTGTCACTTTGCATTCAACATACAACAGCACATTTTCTGCACTATTACTAATGTTATTTCAAAAATCAGGGAAATCGCTCCACCCTAGGGAGCACAGCACTGCATTATAATCTTCACAATGTCTTTGAAACCCTGTTCTGGTTTCAATGTTGATACATACAATCTTAGAACACGATTAGCCCGAGTGAGCCATCGCGCATGATGAATATTTCCAGGAGATTTCGAACTCAAGTTTTCGGGAACGCTGCCCGAATGAACTGATAAGCAGATGTCGTACAAGTACTTCTGATCCGTGCTGAGCTCTTTTACAACATCAGCAGGAATTTGTTTTATTCTTCCAGTTACCGGAGTGAAATTAACTATTTTTAATTTTGTCAAATCCTTTTTTATTGCTTTGCCAATATCACCTTTGAAACTGTCTGGTCCACTAGTCTGCCTATCAATCGCCTCAGATACATGCCTGAAAGGCAATTCATTCATGTGGAGCTGACATACTAACCTTTGCAAAGATCTATCTCGCTGAATCTCAATCAATTTAATCACACCACCAATTTTTCCTGTATTTAATGCTGTTCCATCACAGAGTAAGGCTTTCAAAGTGTCATTACTGTCTGTATCCAAAATCAAAGTTAAAATTTCTTCTGCTATGGATCGAGATGTCTCTTTATCTGGCATGAGGTTATCTACATATAAACCTCCAGGCTCTTTGACAATGGTGTAGTGCTCTTCTTTTGTTTTACCTCCCTGCGTTAATGTATCATCTATTCTACCAACAAATCCTATGCATTCTTGATGCAAGTTCTCCGATTTTGCCTTAACAATATTTCTTTTACCAACTTGCACTCTTTCTCTTTCCACTTTTTTCCTGTCAAGCATGTTAGATTCATTCAAAATTCCCATGTCTTTTAAAGCTGCATTTACAATGGCGGCCGCTGCTCTGCAGCTGACGCGATAGGGATCTGCAGTAGTAGTCAGCTCATCATAGCGGTATCTGTTTTGTTCATGATTTGCTAACTCCAGTTCAGGTTTAAAATCATCATTTTCTTCAGTAGTTGCATCCCTTTCCATATCATCTAAGATGTCTAAACTTCCAGAAATGTCATTGAAAGAAGCCTCCATTTTCTCTTGAGCTGTTTGTTCAGCTCGTTTTTGCGCTTCTCGTCTAACTTCACTTCTTCTTAATGCAGATGTTGTAGCTCGATCAATTGGTCTCAGTTGATTTCTGTGTTCTTTTTGTCCTATGAAAGATTCCCATTCTCGGACTGGAATTCTTTCGATACACCTGCACTGTGGCCTTTCTCTCTTTTAGTCATAGCAATCGCAAATGCATACGTCAAACATATCATGAAACGTTGACAACTTTGTGAAGAATTCCTCCTTTCTTCTGTTTTGGGGTATTTTATTTAATTTAGATGCTGACATCATCAGTCGGCATACTTTCATGAAGATACCTTCTGTACCAATGATAGGAAATGAAAATCGGTTCCAGACGACTGCAATATCAGTAGTGACAATCTTGTAACATTCGTTGGCACTACATGAACCTTTACCCTCAGCATCTTTTCTTTGCCGAACAAAAAAAACAGTGCCTCACTACATCAGCTTTTGAAAGTATCATGGCAGGTGGAAATCTAATTGGATGCTCAAAAGCAGAATTAAAAGTCTTGCTACGTGTGGCCATTTTTTAAGAGACAAATATTTAAATCATAAATCTACATCATCTGAAAAGAAAAAACATGATTAGAAAGCTGATCGCACAATATATAGCATATAAGTAAGTCAAATGAAAATGATAACAAGCACTCCTCAGATGGGTAAAGAGGGTACTTTGTGCGACCCCTAGGGGAGTAGCACAGTGCTTATTTTTTATGCAATGATAAGGACATTAAGTGGAAATTCATGCACGCGTGGCTTTTGGATAAATTATTTTTTTGTGTTTCGACCCACCCTACTATGCAGTTGTGGTCGCCCACCCTCAGGAAAGATATTGAGAGGCTGGAGCGGGTGCAGGCGAGGGCCACAAAGTTAATCCCTTCCGTTAAGCATATGGGCTACAATCGACGCTTACGCGCGCTGAATTTGTTTTCGCTGGAAACTCGGAAGCTGCGCGATCAACTCATCGAGGTTTTCAAGCTCTTACACGGGCTCGACGATGTCGATTTTATAAGCATGTTTAGTTTAAATGATAACTCAAGTCGCAACAATGGTTGGAAGTTGGATTTGAAACGGTTTAGGACTAGTGTGTGTGGGAATTACTTTACCTATAAGATCTGTGACACGTGGAACAGGCTACCTTCAGAAGTTGTGAACTGTTCCTCTGTTGATCAGTTCAAGAAAAGGTTAAACTGAATCTTGCACACTATTTGAGGGTGTATGAATTTTTCCGTGGCACCCGTTGCCATTGGTACCTCCTCGGTATGGGCCGCAAGGCCTTTTGATTACTTCTTGTCTTTGTAACTCCTTGTAACTCTCCTCCCTCTATCTTGTATGTATATATATATATATATATATATATATATATATATATATATTAAAAAACTAGATCGAAAGCAATGCATCTACAAAATATGATTTGAGTTAGCTTTCTTCCTAAATTAAATGTTACTTTCTGCATCGTCTCGCTGTAAAAGCGCGCTGCAATTTTTCCAATTCACATCTTCAACGTAATACATCATTATCTCGTCTATAGGTCTCATAGCCCTAACTTTAAAAATCTCACGTGTCCAACCTTGTGGAGAGTAGATGTCCTCTGTATAATGAAACTCTTTATTATAAACATAATACCCAACTTAGTTGTGTCACACCGCGGGTGAATGGAGACGCGTTGAACACCTGGATTCGGGAACCGATGCGATAAGAGATCTCGTACTATTGACAATTGGAAGGGTTTATGGTCTACCGAGGGACAGACCAGGCACCTGCTACCCAAAGCACCTGTCTCTTACTGAATGTCTTCACTCCCTCTCTCTTTACCGCAGCGTTACTATCGCCGTTATAATAGACACTACATCATTCATCTATTCTAATGGTCAGCTCTGGAACACTTCCTCAATCCATCTTTCCCCTGTCCATGACACCCAGTCTTTCAAATGCAGAGTGCCTAGCCTTGAACCTGATTTATGAGTTGTTGAAGATCGACCTGTCTTTGACCCCTATGCAGCACCCCGCCTCATTCGGGTAATTTGAGGTAAGAAAAAGTTGCTTTCTAGTCAGGGACTTTGAACAGCACACTGTCCAGATGAGTACTGAACAATACTCGAATACTGATTGGTTTGAACTAACTCTTACATACTTTCAGATAGATAGATGGAGCGAGAGAGAGAGCGAGAATCACTGTTGTGTTGTTTGTATGCGATTGCTCACCTCGCCTATTAGTCTTGTAAATTAGGCCTCATTTGAACCATTTTAGTAACTCTTAAACACTAAACTTCCTCAAAGAACATTTTTTACATAGATAATCTAATATGCTCAACATCAGCAAAATATGTTTTAACGGAGGTCTATGAAAACTTTCAAAACGTCATAGAACAAGGTAAGTTGGGGCTAAGAAAGTGGGCTTCAAATGATGAGTATTTAAAACAAGAAAACTTAAAACATGGTAAGGGTCTTACTGAATCTACAAATAGAATTAAAGCTTAGGGATGATATGGTACTTGTATTCAGCTTTTGCTAAAATATGTTATGAATGTTATTTTCTGAGAAATAGGACGAATGTAGCCAAACGCGAAACAACATTAGAAATTTCTACGATAGTCGAATCTGCGCATGCGCAGGGAGAGAGAGAGAGAGAGAGAGAGAGAGAGAGAGAGAGAGAGAGAGAGAATTAAATGCATTATTATTATTATTTTTGCCCCTAGTTTTGGCGTTTCTTTAAATTATTCTGACTGAGTAATATGATATATATATAATTATATATATATATATATATATATATATGCATATAACTGCAATGACCACGCAGTATATAAATGAATAGAAACGACATAAGTATTAAGGAACGTTTCTGCACACGAGGAGGAGAGATAACGAATAAATGAAAAATGAGGCGAACCGCCCGGGAATCGAACCCAGGGCCTTCCAATTGCCGGTTGGACGCGCTACCATTATGCTACGAACCTCAGTTAATCACAAATCGAAATTCTCCCACATAGGGCAGAAACCAATGCCCTGAGAGGGCACCCTCGCAAATCGTGAATATGCGCATATAACTGCAATGACCACGCAGTATATAAATGAATAGAAACGACATAAATATTAAGGAACGTTTCTGCACACGAGGAGGAGAGATAACGAATAAATGAAAAATGAGGCGAACCGCTCGGGAATCGAACCCAGGGCCTTCCAATTGCCGGTTGGACGCGCTACCATTATGCTACGGACCTCAGTTAATCACAAATCGAAATTCTCCCACATAGGGCAGAAACCAATGCCCTGAGAGGCTCCTCGTGTGCAGAAACGTTCCTTAATACTTATGTCGTTTCTATTCATTTATATACTGCGTGGTCATTGCAGTTATATGCGCCTATTCACGATTTGCGAGGGTGCCCTCTCAGGGCATTGGTTTCTGCCCTATGTGGGAGAATTTCGATTTGTGATTAACTGAGGACCGTAGCATAATGGTAGCGCGTCCAACCGGCAATTGGAAGGCCCTGGGTTCGATTCCCGGGCGGTTCGCCTCATTTTTCATTTATTCGTTATCTCTCCTCCTCGTGTGCAGAAACGTTCCTTAATACTTATGTCGTTTCTATTCATTTATATACTGCGTGGTCATTGCAGTTATATGCGCATATTCACGATTTGCGAGGGTGCCCTCTCAGGGCATTGGTTTCTGCCCTATGTGGGAGAATTTCGATTTGTGATTAACTGAGGCCCGTAGCATAATGGTAGCGCGCCAACCGGCAATTGGAAGGCCCTGGGTTCGATTCCCGGGCGGTTCGCCTCATTTTTCATTTATTCGTTATCTCTCCTCCTCGTGTGCAGAAACGTTCCTTAATACTTATGTCGTTTCTATTCATTTATATACTGCGTGGTCATTGCAGTTATATGCGCATATTCACGATTTGCGAGGGTGCCCTCTCAGGGCATTGGTTTCTGCCATATGTGGGAGAATTTCGATTTGTGATTAACTGAGGCCCGTAGCATAATGGTAGCGCGTCCAACCGGCAATTGGAAGGCCCTGGGTTCGATTCCCGGGCGGTTCGCCTCATTTTTCATTTATTCGTTATCTCTCCTCCTCGTGTGCAGAAACGTTCCTTAATACTTACGTCGTTTCTATTCATATATATATATATATATATATTTGTGGCTTCTGTTCTCACTGTCGTAAACTAGAATTACTCGTAGAATGTCATGTCAGGGTCAAAGCACCAGATTCTTCCAATTTCATTTGTAACACAGACCATTGGCCTGTGGAACAAGTTAACCTGACATTAAATTTAATAGTCCGGTAGCACAGACCCTGATTTTACTGGAACCTTGCATTGTCTGTTATAAAGCAAATTTTTACATATTTTGAAAGTTTATACCACCCCATTCAAGAATCCATCGGGTGTACACCTGACCCCCGCTTGGCTTTTTCAATATGGCCGGCGAAACTAAAAAATCCCATATTCTGGTCAATACTTGATGGATTTTGATGATGTTGGTGTCATTTCTAGGGATATTTAGGATGATGAGTCGATCTGGAGGGGTTGCAGATACTTTGGGAGTCGTTTTGACCCACATTCGTCAATACTCAAGGTCATTGGAGGTCAAACGCCCCCCGAAATAAGGAATATCCCATATCCCGGGCAGTCGTGGAGATATTTTGGTGATCTTACTGTCGTTTTTATGGTTTTGGGCGAAACTGAGTAGTTGTATAGGGTTTAAAATGAAATCAGGGATTATTTTCCCCATGGTAAGGTGAATTCCAATATGTCTAATTATTCCTCTTATTTTTTTCAGGTTGTTGAGATTATTGCTGATGGTGCTGTCCACCTGGTGGTTTGATGACATCTTGGTTGTGCTGATTCCAAAATTGTTTTTTGACTGCTGAATATGGAGAATATACCAGGTGAGCATTGTTTAGTTTTCATTTGCTGAGGATAAATTATTTCAATGCGATTTGTACTCTGAAGAATGGGTAAACCAAATTCTTATTTTTCAGATTCTACAAAAGCTGCAGACGAATGTTTCTTCAAGGATTTCCTGCGTAGCTGTCCTGGAGGTCAGAAAGGTCTTTCAAATTGTGGGAGGATTCAGAAAATCATTGAGAGCAGAGACATCAGAGGGCAGCCAGATGTTCGAGCGAGACTAGAGCCTCTCTTGGAAGATGGAGCAAAAATCCTTTGTTGTCACAAGAACTGTGTTTCCACTTATGTGCCCAAACGGAATTTATCAGCATTCATGAAAAAGAGAGAATGTGATACCCCTACAGTGGAGCCAAAGAGACTACGTAGTGCTGTTCTCAGTGAAGGCCCAGTATATGACCCTAAAAAACACTGTCTCTTTTGTTTGAAAGTCAGTGAGTGTATATTACCCGAGAAATATGACATCAAAGTTCCGGTGCAATACCGCATTCCAGCATCTAGGTTTATGACCGATAAGCTTGATGATAAAAAAACAAATTACGAAGATGTGTTGATAGAAAAGTGTAAACTGAAAAATGATGAGTAGGGACAAGTTGTACTCAGTAGGTTGTTGGGCATGAAAGGAGATTTACCGGCTGAAGAAGCCCGATACCATAAAGACTGTATGTCTACCTTTCATGTTGAGGTTGAGAGAGCTTGCCAGAATAAGTCAAGGGTTGAACCTGAGACCGCCCCTTCATTGCTTTGTGTGTACAGTAGAATTGTCGAAGGACAAAATGAAACCATGGAATTCAGTTGAAGTAGAGAAGCTTTACAAAGAGTTAGGTGGTGAGAAGTTGTCACGTAGGTCGCTCATTGTAAAAGTTAAAGATTACTTCAAAGACGAAATTGTAGACTTACCTGGGGATGTTATCGCTACGTTGTTAGTTTTCAAAAACTATGCTGCCTCATACCTGAATATTGCAAAAGATTTTGAGGGACATTGATGAGTGTGTGAAGAAGCTGGGCAAGCAAATCGCGAGTGAGTGCAAAAAGAACAAAGAAGAATTCACTTCTTATCGTACTCACATAGACAAATATATTGCGTCCGAATGTATGAGTGATGTTCTTATGCAATTGCTTACTCGTGTAAGTTCGAAATTCTCTGACTCCCTGCAATCCATAATGGTTGGAAACATTGTAGCAAGTGTTGTTACAAATCAGCCTACTCCACTCCAAATAGCACTGGGTGTTCTCATAGGTGACCATAAGCAAATCATTAAAGAGTTGTACAAGTACAATGTAACTTGTTCTTCTGATGAAGTGCGGCGTTTTATGCGCTCAGCTGCTGTTGTTGCAGCAAGAGATGCTGTGTGGTCGGGTTTGAATGATGCTGTACTTGCTGGTCTTGTGCAAGTTATAATTGACAACTTTGATGCAGTTATTCACTCCCAAAATTGTAGATTAACTTGTCACAACCTTGCAGCTATTGTAACACAGACCAGATCACTTGAAAACGACAGTGCGAAGGTCATTCCTAGACTATCAAAACAAGAAATGTCAGTTCCCATAAATTGTGAGCTGGAAGTTGTGCCATACACTGGTCCGAAAAAACCTCCTATGCCCATGGAGGCAACCTGCGCATTTGAGCCTTCTGAGAAGCTTACAAGAGCAGCCGAAGTGTCACTTCACCGTGCAGAAGAGCTTGATCTGGAGTTCTTCAGATGGATACTGTTTGTCGCTGGCATCCTTCAGTACAATGGCTTCAACAGTCTAGGGTGGATCGATTTTACATTGTTTTCGATTTCCATATTCTAATAGAGACAAACACTTGCGCATGCATGAGAAAATAGCCTCTGCAAAATCTAAGCTTAATAGGTAATCATTTTCTGCCCCCGGCAGAGCGATGAAAATCATATTTTAGTAGTCAAAAACGTATTTTAAACCCTAGCCTAGAGTCATAAAATTTTGCGTGTGTTATTTCATGCCGAAGCAACGATATAAATGCTATGGGAAATATATAAATGCATTATTTAAGACAAAGAGCCGATCTAAAAATATTTTCAGATCGGCTCTTTGTCTTAAATAATGCATTTATATATTTCCCATAGCATTTATATCGTTGCTTAGGCATGAAATAACACACGCAAAATTTTATGACTCTAGGCTAGGGTTTAAAATACGTTTTTGACTACTAAAATATGATTTTCATCGCTCTGCCGGGGGCAGAAGATGATTACCTATTAAACTAAGATTTTGCAGAGGCTATTTTCTCATGCATGCGCAAGTTTTTGTCTCTATTAGAATATGGAAATCGAAAAAAATGTAAAATCGATCCACCCTATATAATAATAATAATCAACACCCGCCATTGTAGAGAGGCGAGAATGATGCCAGCTAAGAAGTCGGCCATCAAGTATATGCCACTCATTAATATGAAGCCAGCGGACCACAACACTGTCAACACTGCAATCAACAATGGCATTAAAGTGACGAGGGAGTCCAACCAAAGTGTTTTGGTCATCACAGCAGATCAACAGATCTACAAGGTTATAGTGGACATCCTGTTCCATACACGAAGTCTTCTGACTGATATGGTTGCCATCCTAGGTGGAATGCACTTGGTGAGGGACTTCATAGGTGCGATTGGCAGTCTAGCAGCGGGAAGTGGCCTGAAAGAAATTCTCTGTGGCACATTCGGATCAGTGGATAAAATGCTAGAAGGAAAAAAGTACCCTCAAAATGCCCGTGCACTTCGCATGCTGACTGAAGAAGCTCTCAGACCTGTATTCTTGAAGTATGGTGAGCGTAACAATACCATGGCTGACTTGATGCAAGTCCTTGAAGAACTGGCCTGTGCTAGCAGAACAACACTTATGTGGGTTGACATCATCATCAAGCCAACTTTTCTCATTATGAAATACACGCGCAGTACACATGAAGGTGATTATGCTCTGGCTATTCAAACAGCTGAAAATATGTTGCCATATTTCTTCGCTGCTGGGCATCACAACTACAGTAGATATGGCCTCTTCTTCGTTCGATCTATGACGTAGTTACCTGAAGAAGGCTTAGATGCATTTATGAGAGGAGAGGGTTCTATGCATCACATGGATGGACTCTGGAATGGGGTGCCAACCGACAGTTCCTGGAGAATACCTGCATGCGTCGTGGGAAGGGCCCTAGTGGTGTCATTGGTAACACTCAAAATCCACAAGTGATGGCCACGTGGGTATACAGCCTCAATGCTCGTGTCAGTCTGACTGCTGACCTCCTAGATATGAGTGAGCACCTAGAAACATTCCATCTGCATCACAAAGAGGAGGCAGGATGTCGCATCAAACATGATGGAGAAGATCGCCAATCACTTCATGATTCCCTTTCTAAGTGCATGGACCCAATGGATCCAGAGTCACATCCAGGAGGCAACTTATACAATATTCAGACCGGGCAGCTTGCATCTCCAGATGCCAATGCCGATAGAGCTGTTAGTATTGGAAGGACGCAACTGGCACAGTACGAGTCATCGTGGCCACAAGGCTTTTATGGCACCATTTCCAAACATGTCATCACCTTTGCAAGTAAAACGAAACATATCAAGGTGGGTACCCACTTGGTTATGGACCAAGAAGCGATTTATGCACGCGTCATCGGTTTGCTGATGAGCGAACGCGAACTTGACTTGACCCATGTATTCTCAACAGAGCTTGAGGCATACCCACCCGCACTGTTCCAACCAGATGGCTTAATGAGAACTACAGCCAAGTCCGCATTGAAGCAGAACTTGGGAGTGGAAACATCTCTCGAACATGGGGGTCGACCAACAGTTGTTATCATGGATATGTCAGCTGTTTTGTGGACAGTCGACTGGCATGCTAGTGGCACAGTTGCTACATTTATCCAAACCTTCAAAGTATGGCTACCGAAACATCTTTCTCATGCATCTGTAGTACTAGCTTTTGATCGCTACTATGATTTCTCTCCGAAATCAAGCACTCTGGCAATGAGAAGCAAGAGCAGCAGAGTTCACAAGCTGGACCTCAACAACCCATTGTCTACAAGAGACGCTATTCTCACGTGCACCACGAACAAGGAGCAACTAAATATGCTGCTCTGTGAGCAAATCCTTGCTGACAGTGAGTATCTCGCAACTGTAACCCAAGACCATGAGCTAGTGCTTGCAGGATGGCAGACCATACCGACTTCCATTGTGCGAGGCAGGAGTCGAGCAGCATTAGAGCTCTCATCATCTCATGAAGAGGCTGACGTGATAATAACACAACACGCTATCGCACAAGCTGAGAAAGATTCTGATGCCCGCATCTCCATCATTTGTGATGACACAGACGTGTTTGCCATGCTGACTCACTTCTATGAATTTAAGAAACTAGGCTGTCCCATGAATATGGAGTCTCCAGTGCGTGGCAGAAATCAGTCGACATCCGGGTAACTGTAACCCAACACAAAGACATCATCCCACACATCCTCAAACTACACGCTTTGAGTGGTTGTGACACAGTTGCAGCAATACATGGCATCGGCAAAGCCACTGTTGCCACAGCCAAGAAGGGTCGGAAGCTAGACAAGCTGGGGTCCCTTGATGCATGTTTTGACCATATCGAGAAAGAGGCAACAGCGTTCATTGTTGCATGCTATGGGGATAAGAAATCCTCATCTCTTACTGAGTGTCGTCAGCGAGTATGGGCTCAGAAGACAGGGAAGTCAGGAACTGCTGCACCCAAACTATGTTCTCTACCACCAACAACTGAAGCTTTCCATCAAAATGTGCTCAGAGCCCACTACACTGTGGCGAACTGGCTCGATGCACTAAAGTGTGACCCACCACCACTTGATCCTGTGCATTATGGGTGGGAGAGAGACGAAACAGAGTTCTCATCCCAAAAACAGTTGGTGAAGGAGTGTAATTAGCACCAGATGAAGTTCTGAAGCTAATCAGATGTGGGTGTGAATCACAATCAGCATGCAGGGGGAGTCGCTGAGGCTGCATGGGACGCGGAATCCCTTGCACAATGTTCTGTGTATGTGGAAGCGGCTTGGATTGCAACAATCCATTGACCCAAAACGCAAACGAAGAGCAGACTGATGATCCTGACGATCCTGACAAAACCATGTCTTTTGATATTTGCCCCCAATAAATGGTTACCTAATGTGAATAACTGCATCAAAGTTGTCAATGCCAATCCCCCAGCTAGGTGTGAGCTTTGTTTTGCTTACGAGGTCATATCTTGTAGCTTTGCAACCTTCCATAGAATGCATGTGCCCTACACTTCAGCATAAATTGTGGTTTATATCCGAATATCCATATCCATATAATGTGGGTTATGTCATTTAAGCATTATGATCTGGTTTTATTTGCAGAAAAGATGTTAAGTACTCAGCAGGTAGCTAGACTCTATAAATTGTCACTGAAATAAAGCAAATGCAGTGATGTCAACTGTGGCATTATCATATTTCAAGGCCAAACTTTAACCTCAAATGACCTTGACTTGACCCATGGAGTTGCAAAATGATATCCTACTGTTATCATATGCCTATAGAACTAATCATTCTCGCTCAAAACCATAAAAACGACAGTAAGATCACCAAACTATCCCCACGACTGCCCGGGATATGGGAAATTCCTCATTTCGGGGGGCGTTTGACCTCCAATAACCTTGAGTATTGACGAATGTGGGTCAAAACGACTCCCAAAGTATCTGCAACCCCTCCAGATCGACTCATCATCCTAAAAACCCCTAGAAATGACACCAAGATCATCAAAATCCATCAAGTATTGAACAGGATATGGGATTTTTCAGTTTCGCAGGCCATCTTGGAAAATGGCGCCCCTATTGAAAAAGCTAGGAGTGGGTCTGGCGTACACCCGATGGATTCTTGAATGGGGTGGTATAAGCTTTCAAAATATGTCAAGATTTGCTTTATAACAAACAATGCAGGGTTCCCACACCGTGCAACCGGACTATAACCTTTTCAAACGAGAAGATTGAACTAATCACTAATTATGAAGATTATTCTGACTTCAGCAAGCTTGTCAGGGTTACAGCCTACTGTTTGGGATTTGTTCACGGTTGTTTGATATATGAACTTAATGTACATTTTACAATGTTTAGTGGACTATTTTTAAAATTATTTTAACAATATATTTACTGAAAAGGCGTAAACGTTATTGAAAATGCGCAATAGGGTCTACCCAGTTTCCTCAATCATATTTTTCACTCCTTACTTTTCGGGAGCGGAATACATTGTTTTAATAATAGGGGATCTATCAGTGTGTATATATATATATATATATATATATATATATATATATATATATATAGTCGGTATATTTCAACTCATCGTTCAATTCTGTTTTCAACCATGAACGCATATTCACAACGCATATTGACAATTGAAGTAATCTTCTAAATCGTGCCTATAGCTGCCCGTTATGGATTGCATTTGTTTTTGAGCTGATGAATACCAACCTGCCTTTGACCCACTGCATCATCTCGCCTCATTCGGGTAATTTGCTGTAAGAAAAAGTTGCTTTCTTTTAACAGAGGGACTTATTAACACCATATCATCGGCATAAACTAAGTTATTTATCCTTGTATTATCTGTGCAACATCCCACTGTTACCTCACTAAGTGAAGCAGTTAATCCGTCAATATACATATTAAACAGCATAGGAGTTATAGATGGCCACTGTTTTTCTCCTAAAGCTATTAACAGTGGTGTTCCCCAGGGTTGTGTCCTGTCACCCATTCTTTTCCTTTTATTTACTAATGATCTTTTAATTCGCACTTCCTGTCATATTCACTCCTATGACAATGACTCCACTCTTCATGGGTACACTGCACTATATACAGTGTGTATATATATATATATATATATATATATATATATATATATATATATAAATTTTAAATATACTACATATATAAGAATATACTGTATATATATACATGTTATAATTTAATTTTTAATCGAAGAAAAGCCGCGCCCTGATGACACAATTATTTTTATGTAATTTCATTCATTCAATTCATTTCATTCATTCATTCATTCATTTCCACCGACCGGATTCACACGCAGTGACGCTGACGGTTTCTTTGATTTCACGGGAAAAACAGATTGTGAGACGCTCGGTTCTACAACATTCTCAGGTGACGTCAACCGCTTGCGTGGTGGCGTAGCCAGGTTCCGTTCCTTTGACTATATAGGAAGGGGATCAGCGCCCTTAAGACAGATTCCGAGGAGACGGGTCTCCGGGCTGAAATGGCGGATTTCAGTCCGTTAATGAGAATTGCTTTTGGAAATTGGAAGATTAATGGGTGTTCAATTGGAGTCTGACTGTAGGGAAAAAGACAGCAGCTTAACAATTGACACATAAAAGCTTGGAGACTCAGAACGGAGAAAGGTGTCTTAGAGGGGTCTCTGGCTTATTTAATATCTTACAGTGAAGAAGTAACTAATATTATGTTTATGAAACTTTTATTATTATTATTATTAAGTCTCTGTTCTGTGTAAAAGAAACATTTGATTCACTCTAACCAGTTAAATTTATCTCGCCTAAATTCAAATTAAAAATCGTGTTAGCCGTTGTGTTTATTTTCTACTCTTTGGATTTTGATAACTGGGAAAAAGAAAATCACGGGTCCACACAGTACTCCGCGATTGTGGGAATAAGAATATTGAATTATTTCAACATCTAGGAGTGCTTAAAGTAATACCCCTCTCGAGTACCATCCTGACCGCGCCGAAATCAGTGAGAGGAGGTATTATATATATATATATATATATATGCCAAAAAAGTAAGAAAATCTGTCAAATTTCATTTGCATTTTCGTACGAAGTCCTGCAGCTGAAAAGTATAGCTCAGTAAATTAATGAAAAATTATATTAATTGGCGAGTGCTTGTCCTTTTCAGCATTGCCAAGAATTTTGCAGCATGTTGTATTGATATTTTTCATCATTTAAAAAAGTCATAACGCACGGCATTTTAAAATCTAATGAAACTAATTTAAAAGTTATATTGCTTAGAATTTGGTGTAAGTAATGAGCTGATACATAAGTTTATATAACCTTGAATAACAGTTAATACAGTTTAATTATCTGAACTATGGGCCTATAGCAATGAAGGAATACAGAGTTTGGTATGTGTACTTCTGAAATTGAAAGCTTGGTTTGCACTACTGTGTGTGTGTGTGTGTGTGTGTGTGTATTCTTCTTCACACAAACAAATTTTCAGAATAGCCTCGCACTTTTATGTCAGCGAATGTATCCATTGCAATACAAAACTTAGAGTTTCTACGATAACCAAATCTGCGCATGAGCAAGAAGGACAGAGAGAGAGAGAGAGAGAGAGAGAGAGAGAGAGAGAGAGAGAGAATTGAGTGTATTATTATTATACGAAGTTTTAAAGCCTCTAATCTTCAACCTTATGCGAAAACTGTTTTAAATTGTTTAGGTGGCAGGTATCGTAGATGTGTGTGTGTGTGTGTGTGTGTGTGATGAGACATAAACAAATAACTAAGGAGGATTGGACTGAAACAATTAAGGTGGGTATTATGTATATTTACATTAAAAATATTGCAGTAATGTTGAAGAGAAATGCGCAAAATATGTAAGTTATTCCATAAATTCCATTTTTTATAAATATGCATAGAAAATGTAATTTGCTGGGTATGCCCAACTAAAGCTTAAAATCTATTTTTAATATAAAGTTATATTAATATTTTTTATATTATAGTTTAAAGTTAAATTTGTATATTATGGTAAAAATTTGTTTTAAATAATTCACTGTTTGGAATAAATCCATGTAAAGATTGTTCCTTAAAATGTAGAAATAATTTGGTATACAAATTAAATACATAGCGCAATCTGGCATCTATTCTTGTGGATTGCATCGGTTAAATAAATTATATATATATATATATATATATTTAGGATAAAAACGAAGACGTAGAGCAAGAAAGTCATTATATTTGGCTGCAGCCGACGTTTCGGGCAACTCTACCCATTTTCAAGGCCTAATAAATAAAAGGCTAAAATTAATGCATGACAAAAAAAAAAAAATTATACGAATGTCAAAACAAACTAATTCATAGCACAGAATAAAACCACTTAAAGAATAAAAATTAAAAAGCGTAAAACAAGCATAAGCCAAAAACAAATTAAAAATTATATACATGACAAATAACACATGATAAAAGTAAAACTTTAAAACTAAAAACATTCAAACAAATTAGTTAAAAATTAGTTAAAAACTTCACTAATAAAAGGTTAAATGAAAAAACGCAAAAGTGCACGAAAACATACCATGCTCACTTGACATCCTCAAACAACTGAGGCGAAAAGGAGACAGGGTCAAGGGGAAAACAGAAAAATTTAGTTGGTAGGCATTCTAATTAATATAAAGGGGGTAACAGCTGTTTCTGTTTTCCCCTTGACCCTGTCTCCTTTTCGCCTCAGTTGTTTGAGGATGTCAAGTGAGCATGGTATGTTTTCGTGCACTTTTGCGTTTTTTTCATTTAACCTTTTATTAGTGAAGTTTTTAACTAATTTTTAACTAATTTGTTTGAATGTTTTTAGTTTTAAAGTTTTACTTTTATCATGTGTTATTTGTCATGTATATAATTTTTAATTTGTTTTTGGCTTATGCTTGTTTTACGCTTTTTAATTTTTATTCTTTAAGTGGTTTTATTCTGTGCTATGAATTAGTTTGTTTTTGACATTCGTATAATTTTTTTTTTTTTTGTCATGCATTAATTTTAGCCTTTTATTTTATTAGGCCTTGAAAATGGGTAGAGTTGCCCGAAACGTCGGCTGCAGCCAAATATAATGACTTTCTTGCTCTACGTCTTCGTTTTTATCCTAAATGTAAAATTACGTCTCCTTAGGAGGGATCCTATTTCATATGTATATATATATATATATATATATATATATATATACAAGGTGTCCCAAAAGTCAGTTTACTGAGGAAAATGTTTTCTCCTGATGATTATTCTAAACATTATGACAATATTTTTTACAGCAAAAAGCCAGCATGTCTTCAGGACCTTAAAGACTACATTTGTGAAGAATTCCAGCTCTTAAGCAATGATAAGGAACTATGTAAAGCAATTTGCCGGCCAACCGTTGACAGATACAAGATGTGCATCGAACAACATGGATGACATTTTGAACAGTTATTGTAACCAGAACTATTCTCATGTTTTGTAAATATGTTTCAGAAATTTGTTTTCTTTGTTTTCTTATGTTTTGTAAATATATTTATGAAACAAGTTTTTTTCTTTGTAGTAAACTCACCTTAGGAGAACATTTTCTTTGGTAAACTGACTTTTGGGACACTCGGTATATACACCTCGTTAACCTTGTTGCGGTTTCGTGCGTCGGTCTCTCTTCACACGAAGGTCAAGATGGTGACCCCACCGCTAAGCCTGGCTTCGAGGAGGAGCGAGTTGCTCTCTTGCGCTCTCCACCGCTCAGAGCCAGGTACACCCGGCTCATCTGGTACCGTCTTGAGCCAGGCATCTAGTCTTCTCTTAAAGACTTTGACCCATGTAACGTTTCTGAGGTCCTTAGAAAGCTGGTTAAAAAGTATTGGCCCTCTGACAATCAAGCTATTTTCCTTCAATGTTGAGGACGTCCCTTGTCGGGGCTTTAGTTTGGGAACACTACACATTCTGCCTTTCCTATTATCGAGCGTTGTTTGGATGGTAATTGGGTTTAGTTTGAGGTTTGGTACCAGTTTTTTGATAATTTTCCATATGTAGATTATGGTATACCTCTCTCTTCTTCTTTCCAGGGAGTACAGATTTAGTTTACGTAGTCTTTCCCAGTATTTGAGTTCTTTGCAGCTATCAATCTTGACTGTAGATCCGGGCCGTATGGAGGGTGGGGCAACACAGTCAAGCGCATTCTTGTGATGGCCTCTTTTGCTTGCAAACAGTTATCGTGCATAAGAAGCGTCTTCCAGTTTTCTCTCCGGTCGAACTCGCTTTATACATCTCTGGAGTCTCTGTAGGGTAGCAATATATGCCTCTGAGTTGAGTGTTTGTCCTTTGTTCATAATGTCCACCAGAATCACCCTTTTCTTGTCCCAGAAGATGGTGGCCATACCTTTTACTGCAGAGGGAGCCATTTTGAATTTTTTCTTGCGTGTGGAGTCTGCGTGATGCCACTCCATGGATTGGCGTTTTATTTCAGATTTAAAGTGGTGTACCCAAGTCTCGTCCCCAGTCACAAGGGCCATTCAAAAACCACGTGGTCCTTAAAGGGGATGGAGGGGGGTTCCTTATTTGACCACCCAGGCCCACATGGGGAAGGGGGTCTTGTCGTTTAACGAAGTGGCCAATACAGAGCATTAAAATATCCTGTTTATAATATTGTTTAGTATATTATGCTCCAATTAATGCTCCAATATGCATCAATTAATATGTATGCATCCAATATATTAGTATGTATCCAATATGTATGCTCCAATAGATAATTTTTTTTAATATTCAAAATTACATTTTTTAGTCAAGATATTATTTTCAGTTAAAGAAACAAACATTATTTTCAATTAAAGAAACAAACACTTAATACAGTTTATTTAGAAGATATGCCTTTTAATTGGTCATTTATCTCATTACCTCTCAATAACATAAGCAATTTAATATGGCACCTTACATTTTACATAAGATTAAGAAGGGGTGCGGGTGACATCAGAAGACCACGTGGTTTTGGAGGCGGGTTTAAATCATTGGCCACAAATGACCACAAGGGGGGGTGGACGGGTTTGAAAACCACCCGAAAAAGAACAACGTGGTTTTTGAATGACCCCCAATTCATGAAAGGAAGTCATCCCCTTCTGTCTCGTATTGAACCAACGACTCAGAAGCAATTTCATTCTTTGGGCTTTGTGATCTTCAGTCAGTTCGCGAGGAACAAACAATGAACACACTTTTGAGTATCCCAGTTGCTGAATTACCATATTCACACTTCCTTCACTAATTCCTAGCTCCAGTGATAGCTCCTTGTATGTGACGTATATGACGCGCCGATTTGATCGAATGATGCTGTTAGCACGTTGTACAGTGTGAGATGTCACAGCCGATGCCGGGCGACCGCTGCGTGGCTCATCATCGAGGCTGGCTCTCCCTCTCTCCGATGATCTCATACGTTTAGACCAGCGTCCAACTGTGCTTCAAGCAACAACAACATCTCCGTAAACGTTTTGTAGACGTTTATGAATATTTCCAACTGTTTCCTTCTCTGCGGTTAAGAACTCGATAACAGCTCTCTGTTTACGACGCACATCACTGTCAGACATCATTTTCGAAACTGCGTTAAGCACCGGTTTTATACAAGGGCGTTTAAAAGCGGTTTTGTACGAGGAGGGGAGATTCAAACTGGAAAAATCTAGTTATGTGAAGCGCAGAAAGTTCAAACTTACGGCCCAAAAGACATTTCAGCCCCATGGCCTATTATTTAGCTAAGAAAAAAGGGTGGGGCAAAATATATTGAGTACCCCTAGTACATATTATGACGACGGGGTTGGCACGTGTCCAAGTGCCCTACCCACCCTGCGGACGCTACTGCTTGTGATAACATTTGAATTTAAACCAATATAAAAGAGGTTAAGTGGGCGATAATTTGGGAATTGAGTTAAAATATTGATATACGATATACTATATACTACAGGGTATGAAAATTGTAAAAATTTGTTCTTATTTCAAACTGAAAGGAAATTTGTACTCGTTTTGTACTTTTAAAGATTCTAAAACACTAATTCCATGCTTTATTTGTCTTTGCAGGTGCATGCGGTGAATTATTTACAATCTGAATTAGTCTCCATGACTGCTTTTTATAATCATCCATTGGTGGTGGACTAACGATGCTGAAAGACCCAGCTCTTGCTCTGCATATGAATGACTTCGAATAACTATCTGCAAAATAGTAGCATCCTTACTATAAAATGTCCAGCGAAGAAAAGCTTTCAGATGATCCTGAGGATCAGCTAGACTCGCCAAATGATTCAGACACAGAAAGAGTCGTTCCAAGTTCTTCCATCAATTGGAAGCTATGTGTTCTTTGCCAGAATAATACAGGTGGGAAATTAATGTCCCACACGTTCAAAGCGTAAAAGTGGCGTTTGTGCTGGATATGCTGTGTTGCTTCCAAGTTGAAACAATTCCACGAAATCAATTAATTAGTCTTTGATATAGATGTACTCAAGTTGGATGAAGGTCTAGGAATTGATGCAACATTTTCTGCCAATTAACCATGTTTGCATAAGTCATGCAGAGAACAAATAAGCAACTTACGTCTAATGAGAACACGCAAGCGCAAAGATGAAATGCAAGGCGATCGAAGTCCTGTGAAGACACGCAGGTTTACATGTTCATCCAAGAAGGACGAAGAAATTTGCTTTTTCTGTGACAAATCTCTAAAGAATTCTAAGTTCCATCAAGCATTAACAAAAAACATAGATTTCTAGGTTCTTGGGTATGCAAGAGAATTGCAAGATACCAACCTATTGAGAAAACTCGCTGCAAGTGACATGGTGGCCCTGGAGGCAAAATATCACTTGAACTGCCTGGTTAATTTCTACAATCGTGGACAGCAACATGAACACTGTGGCCAGGAAGCAGGAGAAAAATCACAAACAGCAAAAGCTGTAGTGGTCTTAGCCATTGTTGCAGTGCAACAAATATCAGCCAAAGAACTAGGGATTACATACGGTGTTAGCAACCACTTTCGCTACATCAGCGCTGATGCAATTGCCCAGCAGATAATTGCTCATAAGACTCTAGCCTTACCTATGTTTCATACTTTCACCGGATGTGACGTGATCTTTCTTCTTTGGACGTGATAAGAAAACTGCAGGGGACACATGGGCTGTTTTCCCAGAACTGACACAAACTTTGAAGACATTAACTTCAGCACCTGATGAAATTTCTTCAGAAACAATGGGTGTCCTAGTAGCGCGGGTCATACTATGCATTTTTTTTAAATCAATGGAGATGGGTGTTCAAATGACATATTTTGGTGTATAGAACACAATCTGAAGAAAATATTTAATTCTGATAACCCTAACCTACAACATTTTGCAGTTGATTATTATTAAATTGTTGATTATTTTACTATTGTAGTTACCCCAGAATATGTCTTCTCACGTTTTCTATCATGGCTGCTCACGTTATCTCTCATAGAGCATTGTTCTAACTAATTCATATAAATACATATAATGTAATTCATATAATAATAATAATAATATTTAAATACTCAAATAAAAAGGTGTGCCATTCCACTTAATTGTAATTATCATACAGTTTGGAATATGAAATATTTTGACAGTTTTCTGGCGCGCATAAGGCCATTTTCTGAGCCACCTTTCTCAGAGGCTAGAATGTAACGTTTCAGAACATTCTAAAACGTTTTGTGAAATATTTGAAGTGACTCATGATTTATGAAGCTGAGGGCAGTGACCAATCTTTTCCCGCAAAGATCAAGGAAGAACACTATAGTGTTGTTAGTGAGCCTGGCAGCTACTATCTGTTCCACTTTACCCCAGAGAAAGCAATTGAAGAGGAGTCACATGCGGAGAAGATTGCTAAGGTCCTGTTTGCCTGGCTGAAAGAGAGGGGTTATGATAAGACTTTGTTGGCCATTGGAGGAGACTCAACAAATGTCAACACTGGTGTGAAAGCTGGAGTAATGCGGAAGCTGGAGCTGCACCTGGGGAGAAAGCTGGTCTGGTTGGTGTGCAACCTGCACACTGTTGAACTTCCCCTGCGCCATCTCATTGTTGACCTTGATGGCCCTACTCTGTCAGACAAACAATTATCCGGGCCAATAGGAAAGCTCCTTGATTCTGCTACAGACTTTGATATCAATCCAAACTTCACCCGAATCTCTGTTGGCCCTCCACTGATCAAGCTTCCTGACAAGGTTATTCAAGATCTCTCAACTGATCAATACTATGGCTATAAAATTGTCCGTGCAGTCAGGGATGGAGTACTTCTGCAGGGCTGGCTCTGTTAGAGATAGGACCAGTAAACCACAGCCGCTGGCTCACCACAGCGAACAGACTTCTCAGGCTCTGGGTGTCAAAGCACGGACTTAAAGGAAAGAACCTGAAGATTCTGCAATTCACTGTGGAATTCATCATTGGAGTGTATTACCCATGTTGGTTCAACGTGAAGGTCAAGCACTCCTGGATCGAAGGGCCTAGGCACATCCTCTTTCAGCTGGACTGCCTCAAGTCCCAGAGAAAGGAGGTGCTGGATATTGTGATGCCAACTGTGAGAAGATCTGCTTGGTATGCCCACAGTGAAGTCATCCTCCAAACACTACTCTGCTCTGAGGATCAGAAGGAGAGGATTGAAGGGCTGGAGAGAATCCTGGCCATCAGGGGAGAGGGGGACCCGGACACTCAGCTGGGGAACTCCTCTGTTAGGAGCAGAAGGACACCTGACATCAATTGTGATGCTTCCAGCATCGGTGACTTGATCAGCTGGTCAGAAGGTGTGTCAGAGCCACCTCTCACCTGCTCTCTAAGCACCTCAGAGGTGAAAAACTTCATGAACACCCCCATGGAGGTGCGCAACTGGCCTTGCCACACACAAAGCATTGAGAGGGTTGTTAAAATGGTGACTGAGGCTTCTGCTAAGTACTTCTCACAGGAAAAGAGGGATGGAGGGATCAGGGATCAGGAGACCAGCAGGAAGCTGATGTCCAAGTCTGAGTCAAAGCAGGATTTGTGCAACCTGGCAAAGTTCAAGATGTCAGGAGAATGATCTTTGTAATTATATCCAGTGATATACATGCAGTTCACCTATTAATCAATATATGTAAAGTTGATTTGGCCTTGTCAATATAAATGATTTACCTTATATCTTTTAATATATTATAAAGGGGTTCAAAAGGGTAAAATTGGCAATTTAGAAATACAAAATGATGTAGGTTAGAGTTATCCTATCCAAAAAAGAATCTCATATTTGAATTCCCCATGTAGAAACACATAATTTAGACACCCCTGATGGTAGGATTTCCTTCAGATTCATGTTGTCACCTGAGTACGACCCGCCCTAGACTGTCCTAGAGCATTTTGTTGTGCTGTTATATGACAAGACAAGCCAGATGTCATCAGTAAACGCACCTAGAGAGCAGCTTTTCCCCAAATCTGCAAGGGCAATCGAAAACATTCCCCCTTCACAAGATGCATTAAAACAACACGCAAGGCGTGCTTGATACCTAGGAGGACATATCTGGGGTAGCATCTTAAAAAAACAGCCAAGGGTTCCCTGTCCTTCGGAGTGGGGTTAGAAGAGAGAATCAGATGAATGGAAACCAGTGTGGTCTAATCTTCCTCAGGCGCAAAAAAAAAACAATTTTGTGAGCTTAGATGAACTTGTTCAGCATTGTCTATTACTTGTCAGTTTTCACGTTCTGTTTGATATACTTGTTCAAGTGATTGTATGTTGTTGTATGTGTTATGTAATTTGCTCTTCAATAAATGCTTACAACTTCATGTGTGTTTTTCCTTATTTATATTTTGGGTAAGATCTTGCGGTACGTGCACATAAAATATTCAAGCAAAAGAACATACACAAAAAATAAATATAAGGGCATTCATAGATTACTGGAATGTGTGGCCCCCTTCCATACAGTCACCTTCCGCATTTGCAGAATAAAATGATGTCAGTCGAAATTTGCTTTCTCAATGGATATTGCATTTTAGCATGGGCATGCAAAACACTGAATCTTTTGTATAATGTGACAGAGTGAAAACTAAATAGGTTTCTTCATATTTTGATTCGCTTGATGGGTGCGTAAGACAACGTGACGTCACTGTCACCAGGAGGCGCTGTGAATTAGGTTCTATGTCCAAATTGTTCAGAAAGGGTCGTAAAAGCGACACAATGTTTTATGCAGGAAGGAGGGGGTCAAGGGCGAACGCCCGCAAAAATCCCCCTCCCAAAGAGGGAAAAGGAGTGTCGAAATCAAGGTTTCTGAAGCTGTTAAAAACTTTCCCATTTTATTTTATTTTGAAAGGAATGTGTAGTAGGGCGAGTTGAAAAAATTTAATTCAATGAAACATGCTGAAAAAGATGCCCGAGTAGTCACTGATGAAGGAATAAGTCATCTTTTAGAAATATTAATTTCGGTGCTTTGAGGGTTAAGTTCCCCCTTTTAACTGGAGATCTAAACAGTTTTTGAACGTTAAGCATAATTTAAACTCATATCAGAATTTTGAAAGATTCCAAAATAGAACGAAAAAATAAATAACAAAAAAATAATAATAATATTGCCGAGTATATATTCCTAAATGGCGCCACTGTCGAAGTTGAACCTTGAGTACAATCCCAAGTACATCACTGAGTACACAGTAATTTTGGTTTTTTACAACTATGATTATAATTACCAATTAATTCACATTCGCTTATTATCGTTAATTACAGTTTCATTAAAGTACATTAATTACATTATATTAAATTATTACAGTTAATTACAATTAAACAGTTAACTATAATTTTTTATAGTGTTACATATTTATAGACAATTAGGATGTTAGGAGTATAACACAAAGTACATGGGCACATACGGTATATATATATATATATATATATATATTATATATATATATTATATATATATATATATATATATTATATATATATATATTTATATATATATATATATATATATATATATATATATATATATATATATGCACTAAAATCACAAAATAACACGTGACCTTATTAATAAGCAAACAACCACAAGGAAAAGGAAACACAAAGTCCGAGCGCTTTCGTGATATATTCACATTATCAAGGAGGAACAGAAAATTTTCTGTTCCTCCTTGATAATGTGAATATATCACGAAAGCGCTCGGACTTTGTGTTTCCTTTTCCTTGTGGTTGTTTGCTTATATATATACATAATATATATATATATATATATATATATATATATATATATATATATATATAATGACACACATAATAATGTTTTATGATTAGAAGCAAGCGAGAGGAGATTTAGTACTCAGATACCCACTTTTGGTGTCGTCATCGTAATTCGAACACTTGCATCAGCATAAACGAGTAACTTGCGAGAGGTGAAATAATTAAAAGAAAGAGTAAAAAGAATACATGTGGACGTATTTACATGTACGTAACTATGTACGTAATCATGATCATCAGGGGACATGTACGAATGCACAAAGTATTGGACACATATCGGTACGTAACACAATAGGTTGTGTGCGTAATTTAGACACGAGTAAACATCGACTGACAGGTTGATAGGGCATAAGTAGACAATAGGTAGATGAATGAATAAGTAATAAAATAAATAAAGGATAGCGGTCATGAAAGGACATGGATGTATGAATGAATATAGTCGAATAATATTTATCCTGCATAACATCAGACAGGACAACATATAAATAATGACTTATAGAGAATAATGTTTTTATTATTATTAAAGAATTTATCATACATTGAATACGAAAGATATCCACATACTAAACACGTGATTCAGTATTCAAGGTATGGAAAACGTGAAAAGAATTAAGTTACTTTATGACGTCATAGTTTTTCAAATTATGCCAGACATCAATTCATAATTAATATGCCATAGTTATTTAATTCGTACGTACAGTACAAGTCATTATTGGGAGAAATTAGAAGAAACGAATTAGAGAAATACAGTAATGAAAGGTTTATAGCCATTGTACAAAGATTGAGTGAAACTATTAATTAAATATATATACTTATACGAGTATACGGTAAATATTAAGGAATATTAAAAAAAATGAAACAATTCACCAATTATTTGCAAAAAATAGGAAGCAAATAAAAATTTTATTCAAACTCGCGTTAGGCGATTTTGGTTCTTATGTAAAAATGAATATTTGAATATAAAGATTATATAAATATAAGTATATAAGAATATAGAGCATTATATAAAGATTATAGAGGAATTATTCATTGTTCATTTTTATATATATAATATATATTATACATATACTGCATATTACTTTTGTTGAGTTTGAACGACGGTTCAGGATCGATCTGCGGTCGACCCCTCTGCAGCATCCCGCCTCATTTGCGGGATTTGGTGAAGGAGGGAAATACTCTCTGATCTCCTCCTGCCCTCGTACACAGCCACGCATGCCTTGTCAGGGACTTTGCACAGGAATCTGTCCAGCTGGTTCTTGAAGTTATTTAGGTCGGTCGTTTTCATGGCCCCTTGTCCCACCGCAGCTGGGACCGTACAAAATCTGCCTCTTCTCTCATTCCAGTTTGTTTCTACTTCATTTCTGAGGTTAGGACAGAGCCCTCAAGTATTTTCCATATGTATATTATTGTGTACTGCTCGCGCCTTCTTTCGAGAGAGTAGAGTTCCAGGGATTGTAGTCGAGACCAGTAGTCTTCACCTTCCGTTTCCTCTATCTTAGACGTAAATGTCCTTTATATAG
Source organism: Bathynomus jamesi (assembly GCA_023014485.1). Classification (NCBI taxonomy): domain Eukaryota; kingdom Metazoa; phylum Arthropoda; class Malacostraca; order Isopoda; family Cirolanidae; genus Bathynomus; species Bathynomus jamesi. The sequence goes on along the minus strand of JAJOZX010002963.1, from coordinate 57,305 downwards.
CTTCAATGTTCGCAATGTCCCTTTTTCTGTGTGGGCTTATGAGTACTGAGCAATACTCAATTAATGGTAGGACTAGACTCTTCCATAATTTGAGCATGATGTTTGCTTTTCTGCTGCGGAAGCTCCTCTAGATGATTCCCATTATTTTTCTAGCCGTTGTGATTTTGATTTTATAGTGCTCTCTCAATTATGCATCCGACGACATTATTACCCCAAGATCCCTGACTTGTGGATTTGGTGTTATCTGTTTGTCTTGCAGAGTTTTGTACCCTTTTCCTGTCGCTCTTTGTTATTACCATATCTTAGAAGTTGCAATTTTTCTTCGTTGAACTTCATATTGTTGTCTTCTGCCTACTGGAATAATGTTTCAATAACGTTTTGTAAATTTCTTATGTCATCTTCGTTCAACATTTCCTTGCATATATTTGTGTCATCCGCGAAGCATGATGCAATACTGTCTTTAATATCTGCATCAATATCTGCAATCATTAGTATGAACAGCAAGGGAGCTAATCCTGTCCCTTGTGGGACAGAGTTCACGACTTTCGAGACTTCCGATTTAACTCCGTTTACCACCACTCTTTGCGTTCTTTGCGTCAAGAAATTAAATACCCACCATCCTAGCTTTTCAGTAATTCTTGTATTCTTAAGTTTGTGTGCTATGATTCCCCTTCGTCTAGCCACTCTATCTGCTCTGTATCTGTTGTAGTCCAGCAATGCTATTTCAGTATTCTCGATGCAGTTTTCACAGCCTTCTTCGCACTTATGTAAGTGTGTTTCCGTTAGGCATATGATATCTATGCTGGTTTCCGTAGCTAAATTTTGCAAGTATTGTAATTTGCAATCTGCATGGTCAGTATAGACGCCTTGTATATTTGTGTATAATACATTTACCGGGTTTCTAATCTTCGTGTTCGATTTTCCTGCATGATGGTCGTTTCCTGGGCGATGTCGGTTCCTGTTTGGTTTTATTGGTTTGTCCGTTGCATTCGGGAGTATTGGGGCTGCGGCCCGTGATACCACTGTGGTTGTTGTATTAGTGATGTGTGGTGTTGGTGTTGAATAGGAGGGTGATGTACGTCATGTTGTGGTGCATATGTTTGCGGCGTTCTGTCTTTCCTTGTTAGCAGGGCGAGCTGTGCTTTTATTATCCTCATTTCTTCTAAAAAATATGTTTCATTACTCTTGTTATTACGTCTATGTCGAATATGATCTGTTCTTTCCCGGTCTCTTCTTTGCGTACCCTAAAGGTGAAAATATGGGCAATCTATGTTCAGGCATTTTTTCTCAGTAATTGACTGTCTGCACATACGCGGGTGAAAAAAGTTGCAGTTTTGTCAGAACCTGCACTTCCCATTCCTCACCATATAGAAGCATTTTGTGGGGTGATTGTATAAGCACTTTGTGACATATTTGCACGAACCGATTTTATAATATTCGCATATGGCCCGTCGTTTAAATTCTCTCTGAGTCTTATGTGATTCGATTTTCTTCTTCTGCATCGCCACCACTTCTTCCATACTCAGTGGGGTTGTTTTCTTCGACTTGTGTTTCATATCTCCCTCTTTTGCCGTGGGTATTTCTTTATCTGGGGCTGCTTTCGCCCCTCTCTGTAGTATATATAATATATATATATATTATATTATATATATATATATATTATATATAATATATGTATATGTATATGTATAATACTGTGTATATATATATATACACACACACACATATAATATATTATACATATATATATATATATATATATATATATATATATATATATATATATATATATATATATATATATATATACATATAATATATCAGGTTGTAACATAAATTCTGCTCGATTAGAAAACGGACGAAATGTTGCAAAATACACACGGCGACAGGTTCGCACATGTTTTATCACAAAACAGAATGACTTAGGCTAGTGTAGGCTTAGGCTAGCGTAGGATTAGGCTAATGAATATTTTCTCTGGTGTTTTTCATAGTTACAAAGCCATCCTTACGATCTACGATATTACAGTAATTGAAGAAACATGCAGCCCACGAAAGAGCATATTCGACATGTGATGCTGTATGAGTTCCATAAAGGAGCTAACGCTAGTGAATCCGCAAAAAACATTCAAAGAGTTTATCGAAATGATGTTGTGAGCGAATGGATGTGTAGGAGATGGTTTGAGAAGTTCAGAAATGGAGACTTCAGTCTGAAATATTATCAACGAACAGGACGACCAAATGAGTTAGATGAAGAGTTGCTGAAAGCAACAGTGGAGGAAAGCCCAACGGTAACTGTGAAAGGACTTGGCCTGCAACTCTGCGTTAACTATATGACCATTCATCGTCACTTGAATTGTTAGGAAACGTAGTGAAGGTTGGAAAATATGTTCCGCATGATTTGTCTCAAGCGAATCTTCAACATCGAATCGATATTTGCACATCACTGCATTCTCGGCAACTGCAGGCACCGTTTTTGAATCGGATCGTCACTGCGGATGAAAAATGGGTCCTCTATAACAATATTAAGCGTCGAGCTCAGTGGTTTAGCAGAGAAACAAAGCCTGAACTTCAGCCAAGGAATGGACCCCATCCAAAGAAAATTTTGCTATGCGTTTGGTGGGATATGTAAAGAATTATTCATTTTGAGCTTCTGCTAGATAACCAAACAATCACAGCTGAAGTCTCCTGCCAACGACTTCAACGATTGAAGATGGCATTACAAGAAAAACGTCTTTCATTAATTAATCGCAGAGGTGTTCTATTCCACCAGGATAACGCTGCTCGAATCACCACTGCCCAATTGGAGGCATTTGGTTGGGAAAAAATGCCTCATCCACCTTATTCTCCGGACATCGCACCTTCAGACTACCATTTATTCAGAAGTCTGCAACACCACCTAGATGGACAAAAGTTGTAATCCACGGAAGCTATCGAAAACGAAGTGATCGCTTTTTTTAACTCGAAACCAGATGATTTCTTCGAATGAAATTATATTGATGATTAATTTGTCATTGTTACTTAATTTTTGTTGTGAATAAACTAAAAAATCGAGCAGAATATATGAGGGGTTGGGTGTCTTAAGATAGCTAAGCGCCACCACAGGCGAAAACGTGTTTTCGATGGATATCACTATTTTCACCCTTCCTCAATCGCGAAGTTTGGGTTATAATGACGTTACGACATTAGAAGTATGGTTGAAAACCTTATGAGGCGCACTACTTTTTTCACCTCTATCGCCAGCCAAAAGTTCACCCAAAGTTCGGCATAATAAGAAAATCAAAAATTTTTAAAAATATATATAAAATATAAAAATCTATTCCAAAAAGTCATCAACATCTTCATTAGCATACTTAGAATTCTAATTTAGCCAAAAATGAACGTTCTAGCTCAATTAATATATATTATTATATATATATATATATATATATATATATATATATATTCTACAAGTTTTTCAGCGTAAATTCTACAAGTTTCCCTGCGCTCGCGAAGGTGTCGTAATTGCAAGCAATTTGAAGGTTCTATCCTTAAATGCTCGTAGCCTACGAAATAAAATAAATGAATTTTTTTCTTTAATTGCTTGTAAAGACTATGATTTAATTGCGATAAACGAATCGTGGCTTAGCACTGAAACACGTGACTTTGTAGGGGAGTATCAAATTAAAGGTTATAGAGTTTTTGTTAAAAACAGAATAGGTAGGCGAGGAGGCGGTGTTATGTTGTATATCAAAGATAATATTGCGAACGTTATAGAAGTAAAGCACTCAATTCCAGAACCGATAGATTCGACTACAGCAGAACTTAAATTAAACGACTTCAAACTTCTTGTTGCGGTTATATATAGGCCCACTAATCAAACAGCTGATACGGACGAAGCGTTATATCGTGAACTAAAGAGAATAATCGGTAGTCAGCAGGCTTTAGTTATGGGCGACTTTAATGGCGCCAACGTGAATTACCATACAATACAGGGAGACGCGGAGGTAATCTTTTAGTTAATTTTCTCGAGGATAGCTTTCTTAGTCAAAAGGTTGGGGAACCTACGAGGTTGGACAGTATTTTAGATTTAGTAATAATTACGGATGATAGGCTAATTACTGATCTTCAAGTAATAGAACCGTTAAGCAATAGCGATCACAATATGGTAGAGTTTTTCCTCTCAGTAAGTCACTCGAAACCAACTAACTCGACTAAAATTCCTAACTTCCACCACGCAGACTTTTGTAAATTTCGAGATAAATTGTCACACGTCAATTGGGAAAACGTGATGGGGAACTCCAAGGCAAAACTAATGTGGGAATCGTTTGAAACAGTATTTAGGACTATAAATGAGGAACGTGTACCGTACAAAATTAAGCGTGCGAAAGTAAACAACAAGCCCTTGTGGTTTACTTCTAGAGTAGGAGACATTATAAAGAGTAGAGATAGGGCTTATAGGCAACATAAGTGCGTGAAGCGAAAAGTGTAATAAAAAAGTCCAAGCGCGAATTTGAAATCTCCATAGCTCGTGACGGTAAAGAAAACCCCAAGCGATTCTTTCAATACGTCAATAAAATAATAGAAATCCAGTAAAAAGTGTCTTGGGTCCATTGAAAAATGTAAAAGGAGATCTAGTTTCTGAAAACAAGGAAATGGCTACCTTGCTAAACGAATTTTTTACGTCAGTTTTTACTATAGAAGATGTAACGAATATCTCTACGGTCATAGACATAATACCTTTTGATAATGGTAATATTTTGGATAATATTGTCGTTAGTGAAGGGGAGGTAATGCGCTATATTGATAAAATGAAAACGCGTAAATCACCGGGTCCGGATTCCATATATCCCATACAACTAAAAGAATTAAAAGATAGCATTGTTGTGCCGCTAACAAAGATTTTTAATGCGTCTATTTCTGAGAGGTGCGTACCAGATAATTTCAAGTTAGCAAACGTAACACCTATCTTTAAGAAAGGCAATAAAGGTGCGGCGGGAAATTATAGGTCAATCAGTTTAACGTCTGTTGTAGGTAAGCTACTGGAATCAATAATTAGGGATCGTTTAGTCGAACACTTAGAATTCCATAAGCTAGTTAGAAATACGGAACACGAATTTAGGCGAAACAAATCTTGCTTAACTAATCTTTTAGAATTTTTCCAAAGCGTGGTTGACGTTTACGATAGACATCGGGCGGTTGATGTAGTGTATTTAGATTTTCAAAAAGCGTTTGACACCGTGCCGCACAAAAGACTCATTGAAAAAACTAAGGCTCATGGAATCAGGGGTGTAGTAATAAATTGGCTAGAGGAGTGGTTGCGAGGTAGGAAACAAAGGGTGGTCGTTGATGGAGCGGAGTCGTGTTGGGCTGATGTAGCGAGTGGCGTTCCTCAGGGTTCTGTATTGGGCCCCTTGCTTTTTCTTATATATATTAACGATTTAGATGTCGGCCTACTCGGTACAGTTTCAAAGTTTGCGGATGACACGAAGCTGGGTGGTAGGGCGATTAATGACGAAGATAGAGGTAAAATTCAGGAAGATCTGAATAAAATCGTTGATTGGTCAGTCACATGGCAAATGAGATTTAACGTCGATAAGTGCAAAATTTTGCATATAGGTTCGCGTAACAGTAATTTTGCGTATAGTATGTCAGGGAAAGATTTAACAAGCGTAGAGCAGGAAAAAGATTTAGGAGTTATAGTCACTAGTGATTTAAAAGTAGCGAAACAAAGTACAGCAGCGGTCAATAAGGCGAACAAAGTGTTAGGTTTTATAGCTCGAAATTTTGAGTACAAATCGCGCGATATTATAGTTCCACTTTATAAATCATTAGTTAGACCCCATTTGGAGTACGCGGTCCAATTTTGGAATCCGCATATGCGCAAAGATATAGACAAAATCGAAAGAGTTCAAAGACGAGCAACTAAGATGATTCCGTCGCTTAGGTCAAAGTCGTACGAGGATAGGCTTAAGGAGTTAAAATTGACAACACTCGAGACTAGGAGGTTAAGGGGTGATCTAATCCAGGTTTTCAAAATTATGAATGGGTTCGATAACGTAGATAGAGATAGCTTTTTCGAAATTTCTCAATATAATAGGACTAGAAATAACGGGTGTAAGTTGACAAGTAGAAGGTTCGAGACAGCAGTTGCGAAAAACTTTTTACGCATAGAATAGTAAATAGGTGGAATAGTTTGCCGGTAGAAGTAATTAGTAGCACGTCTATAAACATGTTTAAAAATCGATTAGACGCATATGTTGATAGATTAGGTATAGTTTAAGGTAGTAAAATTAAAGCTTTGTTGGGATAGATCCCACAGCTCAACACATGTGTTGTGGGATATAGGGAGGCAGCGTCTTGGGTTAGGGGATACTCTCTGTCCTTACACACCCCATTTAAAGAGATTCCTCTGCTGAGCGGTGCCCCCCATAGTACTGTGAGGTATTGAAAAACTCATGATCTTCACTTGCCCCACAAACACCTTTAAATGGGAGACCCAAGATGGGTGCACACACATTTCTACATTACTACAGTCTTTACAGCCACACCTACACTTTTCTCCTAAGTGTATATATTGTAATGTATATGGTTGTAAATTCTGACTTGGTCCGCAATCGATATGGCCCGTACTTATTTTTCGTGACAAGGTACTAGTATTGATGGATACCGTAATGAAATTGACTGGATTCTCTGGATCTGATATATTTGCATGTCGTTTAAATAAATATAGAGTGTAACTATTGTGGATAGTAGTCTATTAGACGTGATCCTCTGGATCCAGAGATTCTATCTTTAGTTTCAAATCGATAATTATTAGTTTTGCTAAATTGGTCGTTGCCAATGTACAAATTGTACAGGAAGTTGTTACATAAATTTCTTATGTTCTTATGTGGTTCGGAACCCACGTAAAATTGTAGGTCCCCTCCGCCACCACGGAGGACATAAACAATTACGAACACAGTTAGGTAGAACAGCCATGAGTGGATCCTAGGGTCTTTGTTGGTCTGAAACATTATAACATTATAACATTACATTATAACATTATAACATTATAACATTATAACATATATATATATATATTTTTATATATATATATATATATATATTTATATATATAGATATATACATATATATATTAGGGTGGTCCTTAAAATTCAAAGTTGGGAAGTGTTGGTGTTGAATAGGAGGGTGATGTACGTCATGTTGTGGTGCATATGTTTGCGGCGTTCTGTCTTTCCTTGTTAGCAGGGCGAGCTGTGCTTTTATTATCCTCATTTCTTCTAAAAAATATGTTTCATTACTCTTGTTATTACGTCTATGTCGAATATGATCTGTTCTTTCCCGGTCTCTTCTTTGCGTACCCTAAAGGTGAAAATATGGGCAATCTATGTTCAGGCATTTTTTTCTCAGTAATTGACTGTCTGCACATACGCGGGTGAAAAAGTTGCAGTTTTGTCAGAACCTGCACTTCCATTCCTCACCATATAGAAGCATTTTGTGGGGTGATTGTATAAGCACTTTGTGACATATTTGCACGAACCGATTTTATAATATTCGCATATGGCCCGTCGTTTAAATTCTCTCTGAGTCTTATGTGATTCGATTTTCTTCTTCTGCATCGCCACCACTTCTTCCATACTCAGTGGGGTTGTTTTCTTCGACTTGTGTTTCATATCTCCCTCTTTTGCCGTGGTATTTCTTTATCTGGGGCTGCTTTCGCCCCTCTCTGTAGTATATATATATATATATATATATATATATATATTATATATATATATATAATATATGTATATGTATATGTATAATACTGTGTATATATATATATACACACACACACATATAATATATTATACATATATATATATATATATATATATATATATATATATATATATATATATACATATATATATCAGGTTGTAACATAAATTCTGCTCGATTAGAAAACGGACGAAATGTTGCAAATACACACGGCGACAGGTTCGCACATGTTTTATCACAAAACAGAATGACTTAGGCTAGTGTAGGCTTAGGCTAGCGTAGGATTAGGCTAATGAATATTTTCTCTGGTGTTTTTCATAGTTACAAAGCCATCCTTACGATCTACGATATTACAGTAATTGAAGAAACATGCAGCCCACGAAAGAGCATATTCGACATGTGATGCTGTATGAGTTCCATAAAGGAGCTAACGCTAGTGAATCCGCAAAAAACATTCAAAGAGTTTATCGAAATGATGTTGTGAGCGAATGGATGTGTAGGAGATGGTTTGAGAAGTTCAGAAATGGAGACTTCAGTCTGAAATATTATCAACGAACAGGACGACCAAATGAGTTAGATGAAGAGTTGCTGAAAGCAACAGTGGAGGAAAGCCCAACGGTAACTGTGAAAGGACTTGGCCTGCAACTCTGCGTTAACTATATGACCATTCATCGTCACTTGAATTGTTAGGAAACGTAGTGAAGGTTGGAAAATATGTTCCGCATGATTTGTCTCAAGCGAATCTTCAACATCGAATCGATATTTGCACATCACTGCATTCTCGGCAACTGCAGGCACCGTTTTTGAATCGGATCGTCACTGCGGATGAAAAATGGGTCCTCTATAACAATATTAAGCGTCGAGATCAGTGGTTTAGCAGAGAAACAAAGCCTGAACTTCAGCCAAGGAATGGACCCCATCCAAAGAAAATTTTGCTATGCGTTTGGTGGGATATGTAAAGAATTATTCATTTTGAGCTTCTGCTAATAACCAAACAATCACAGCTGAAGTCTCCTGCCAACGACTTCAACGATTGAAGATGGCATTACAAGAAAACGTCTTTCATTAATTAATCGCAGAGGTGTTCTATTCCACCAGGATAACGCTGCTCGAATCACCACTGCCCAATTGGAGGCATTTGGTTGGGAAAAATGCCTCATCCACCTTATTCTCCGGACATCGCACCTTCAGACTACCATTTATTCAGAAGTCTGCAACACCACCTAGATGGACAAAAGTTGTAATCCACGGAAGCTATCGAAAACGAAGTGATCGCTTTTTTTAACTCGAAACCAGATGATTTCTTCGAATGAAATTATATTGATGATTAATTTGTCATTGTTACTTAATTTTTGTTGTGAATAAACTAAAAAATCGAGCAGAATATATGAGGGGTTTGGGTGTCTTAAGATAGCTAAGCGCCACCACAGGCGAAAACGTGTTTTCGATGGATATCACTATTTTCACCCTTCCTCAATCGCGAAGTTGGGTTATAATGACGTTACGACATTAGAAGTATGGTTGAAAACCTTATGAGGCGCACTACTTTTTTCACCTCTATCGCCAGCCAAAAGTTCACCCAAAGTTCGGCATAATAAGAAAATCAAAAATTTTAAAAATATATATAAAATATAAAAATCTATTCCAAAAAGTCATCAACATCTTCATTAGCATACTTAGAATTCTAATTTAGCCAAAAATGAACGTTCTAGCTCAATTAATATATATATATATATATATATATATATATATATATATATATATATATATATATATTCTACAAGTTTTTCAGCGTAAATTCTACAAGTTTCCCCTGCGCTCGCGAAGGTGTCGTAATTGCAAGCAATTTGAAGGTTCTATCCTTAAATGCTCGTAGCCTACGAAATAAAATAAATGAATTTTTTTCTTTAATTGCTTGTAAAGACTATGATTTAATTGCGATAAACGAATCGTGGCTTAGCACTGAAACACGTGACTTTGTAGGGGAGTATCAAATTAAAGGTTATAGAGTTTTTGTTAAAAACAGAATAGGTAGGCGAGGAGGCGGTGTTATGTTGTATATCAAAGATAATATTGCGAACGTTATAGAAGTAAAGCACTCAATTCCAGAACCGATAGATTCGACTACAGCAGAACTTAAATTAAACGACTTCAAACTTCTTGTTGCGGTTATATATAGGCCCACTAATCAAACAGCTGATACGGACGAAGCGTTATATCGTGAACTAAAGAGAATAATCGGTAGTCAGCAGGCTTTATAGTTATGGCGACTTTAATGGCGCCAACGTGAATTACCATACAATACAGGGAGACGCGGAGGTAATCTTTTAGTTAATTTTCTCGAGGATAGCTTTCTTAGTCAAAAGGTTGGGGAACCTACGAGGTTGGACAGTATTTTAGATTTAGTAATAATTACGGATGATAGGCTAATTACTGATCTTCAAGTAATAGAACCGTTAAGCAATAGCGATCACAATATGGTAGAGTTTTTCCTCTCAGTAAGTCACTCGAAACCAACTAACTCGACTAAAATTCCTAACTTCCACCACGCAGACTTTTGTAAATTTCGAGATAAATTGTCACACGTCAATTGGGAAAACGTGATGGGGAACTCCAAGGCAAAACTAATGTGGGAATCGTTTGAAACAGTATTTAGGACTATAATGAGGAACGTGTACCGTACAAAATTAAGCGTGCGAAAGTAAACAACAAGCCCTTGTGGTTTACTTCTAGAGTAGGAGACATTATAAAGAGTAGAGATAGGGCTTATAGGCAACATAAGTGCGTGAAGCGAAAAGTGTAATAAAAAAGTCCAAGCGCGAATTTGAAATCTCCATAGCTCGTGACGGTAAAGAAAACCCAAGCGATTCTTTCAATACGTCAATAAAATAATAGAAATCCAGTAAAAAGTGTCTTGGGTCCATTGAAAAATGTAAAAGGAGATCTAGTTTCTGAAAACAAGGAAATGGCTACCTTGCTAAACGAATTTTTTACGTCAGTTTTTACTATAGAAGATGTAACGAATATCTCTACGGTCATAGACATAATACCTTTTGATAATGGTAATATTTTGGATAATATTGTCGTTAGTGAAGGGGAGGTAATGCGCTATATTGATAAAATGAAAACGCGTAAATCACCGGGTCCGGATTCCATATATCCCATACAACTAAAAGAATTAAAAGATAGCATTGTTGTGCCGCTAACAAAGATTTTGAATGCGTCTATTTCTGAGAGGTGCGTACCAGATAATTTCAAGTTAGAAAACGTAACACCTATCTTTAAGAAAGGCAATAAAGGTGCGGCGGGAAATTATAGGTCAATCAGTTTAACGTCTGTTGTAGATAAGCTACTGGAATCAATAATTAGGGATCGTTTAGTCGAACACTTAGAATTCCATAAGCTAGTTAGAAATACGGAACACGAATTTAGGCGAAACAAATCTTGCTTAACTAATCTTTTAGAATTTTTCCAAAGCGTGGTTGACGTTTACGATAGACATCGGGCGGTTGATGTAGTGTATTTAGATTTTCAAAAAGCGTTTGACACCGTGCCGCACAAAAGACTCATTGAAAAAACTAAGGCTCATGGAATCAGGGGTGTAGTAATAAATTGGCTAGAGGAGTGGTTGCGAGGTAGGAAACAAAGGGTGGTCGTTGATGGAGCGGAGTCGTGTTGGGCTGATGTAGCGAGTGGCGTTCCTCAGGGTTCTGTATTGGGCCCCTTGCTTTTTCTTATATATATTAACGATTTAGATGTCGGCCTACTCGGTACAGTTTCAAAGTTTGCGGATGACACGAAGCTGGGTGGTAGGGCGATTAATGACGAAGATAGAGGTAAAATTCAGGAAGATCTGAATAAAATCGTTGATTGGTCAGTCACATGGCAAATGAGATTTAACGTCGATAAGTGCAAAATTTTGCATATAGGTTCGCGTAACAGTAATTTTGCGTATAGTATGTCAGGGAAAGATTTAACAAGCGTAGAGCAGGAAAAGATTTAGGAGTTATAGTCACTAGTGATTTAAAAGTAGCGAAACAAAGTACAGCAGCGGTCAATAAGGCGAACAAAGTGTTAGGTTTATAGCTCGAAATTTTGAGTACAAATCGCGCGATATTATAGTTCCACTTTATAAATCATTAGTTAGACCCCATTTGGAGTACGCGGTCCAATTTTGGAATCCGCATATGCGCAAAGATATAGACAAAATCGAAAGAGTTCAAAGACGAGCAACTAAGATGATTCCGTCGCTTAGGTCAAAGTCGTACGAGGATAGGCTTAAGGAGTTAAAATTGACAACACTCGAGACTAGGAGGTTAAGGGGTGATCTAATCCAGGTTTTCAAAATTATGAATGGGTTCGATAACGTAGATAGAGATAGCTTTTTCGAAATTTCTCAATATAATAGGACTAGAAATAACGGGTGTAAGTTGACAAGTAGAAGGTTCGAGACAGCAGTTGCGAAAAACTTTTTTACGCATAGAATAGTAAATAGGTGGAATAGTTTGCCGGTAGAAGTAATTAGTAGCACGTCTATAAACATGTTTAAAAATCGATTAGACGCATATGTTGATAGATTAGGTATAGTTTAAGGTAGTAAAATTAAAGCTTTGTTGGGATAGATCCCACAGCTCAACACATGTGTTGTGGGATATAGGGAGGCAGCGTCTTGGGTTAGGGGATACTCTCTGTCCTTACACACCCCATTTAAAGAGATTCCTCTGCTGAGCGGTGCCCCCCATAGTACTGTGAGGTATTGAAAAACTCATGATCTTCACTTGCCCCACAAACACCTTTAAATGGGAGACCCAAGATGGGTGCACACACATTTCTACATTACTACAGTCTTTACAGCCACACCTACACTTTTCCTCCTAAGTGTATATATTGTAATGTATATGGTTGTAAATTCTGACTTGGTCCGCAATCGATATGGCCCGTACTTATTTTTCGTGACAAGGTACTAGTATTGATGGATACCGTAATGAAATTGACTGGATTCTCTGGATCTGATATATTTGCATGTCGGTTATAAATAAATATAGAGTGTAACATATTTGTGGATAGTAGTCTATTATGACGTGATCCTCTGGATCCAGAGATTCTATCTTTAGTTTCAAATCGATAATTAATTAGTTTTGCTAAATTGGTCGTTGCCAATGTACAAATTGTACAGGAAGTTGTTACATAAATTTCTTATGTTCTTATGTGGTTCGGAACCCACGTAAAATTGTAGGTCCCCTCCGCCACCACGGAGGACATAAACAATTACGAACACAGTTAGGTAGAACAGCCATGAGTGGATCCTAGGGTCTTTGTTGGTCTGAAACATTATAACATTATAACATTACATTATAACATTATAACATTATAACATTATAACATATATATATATATATATTTTTATATATATATATATATATATATATTTATATATATAGATATATACATATATATATTAGGGTGGTCCTTAAAATTCAAATTTGGGAAGTTTCAGCTCCCACCCCCGAAAATCATTCGAATGGTTGAGGAAACTCTCCAGTTGAATTTTTTATTAAATCGGACAACGTTTACCCCTCCCTCATCGACCTTGAACATTTACCCCCGGAGTTGTTCCCGGTTGCAGTTGCCGTTGTTGCCCGGTTAGCGATCCTGGGTCTGTAGGGTTCGCTTCCGAGAGTCCGGAAACTGGCAGCGGTGGCGAGCGACGACTTGCAGGAGGAACTGGAGTTGCTCCTCGTCGTGGGTCAGCGTCCGGTTGTACTCTTGGACGAGGGCAACTCCTCGCTCGGCATGGTCGTTGATTACGGCGAGCCCTCCCACACGTGCCGCCGCTGTCTTGAAGTCTTCCCGCTTCGGCCAGGTCTCCGGGTCGACCTCGAGGAAGCCGTCCTCCAGTCGAAGTTTCTCGAAGAAACCTCGTGTGTTGGACGACGCCAGGTCTTCCAACTGAAGCCCGGCGAGTACTCGGTTTGGCAGCGTGGGCCGCTTCGCCGGGGACTCCTCACCGACCCGGTCGTGGAGAGAGGCGATGATCTTCCTCTTCTGATCGACGGCGATCCCCGGGTCGAACAGCGCCAGCGCCACCAGCTCCTCCGACAGGTACCAGAGGTGGTTCTGGAACTTGGTCAGCGCCGCCTTGGCCACAGCAGGGTTGATGTCAGAGTGGGCCAGCAGGTCCTTGAGGAGGGCGAAGTCATTTCGGGGGGCAGTTGCGGCGATCGGAGCCTCCGTCCACGCCTTGGCGTAGACCCGACAGACGAAGATGCAGATGCTCCGGAGGCCACTCTCCTCCCTCGCCGTGAGTTTGAACTGCTGTCGGAACATCCAGACCTTCAAGGCGTAGATTGCCTTCGCCATCCAGCGGGCGTGGTGAATCGGCCCGGGAGCTCGGAAACACACTCCTCGCGGGGGGACGTGACCGACGAAGAGGAGGGTGAGCTCGAGCAGCTCACGGTAATCGTCGCGCAGGTCCTTGCGCTCGACTATCGCCTTCTCAAACCACTCCGTGTCGACAGTGGTGAGCGGAGGAGCGACATCGGGGTGCGCAGCGCCGGACTCGTACTGGCTTCTGTCCAGGAAATCCCAGCGCTCCTGAAAACGCTTGAAGAGGGTCACGTCAGGACCGGACGTGGGGCCCATCACAGCCGTGAACGCCGCACCGAGGAGGAGCTCCAGCACATGATGGCGGCACGTGAAGTAGAGCAAGTCTTTCGCGAGGTGTTGCTCGATGAGGACGCACGCTCCGTTGTTCCGGCCGGTGTTCGAGGCGGTGGTATCGAATGACAAGCCACTCGCTTGCTCAGTGAGCTCCCACTCCTCCAACGCGTTGAGGACGGCCTTGGCCATCTCAGAGCCCGTTCCACTCGGCAGCTTCGGGACGCCCAGGAGCTGCACCGCGCCGTTACCGGAGACCAAGATGGGAAGCCGATCGACTTGCTCCTTGCTCGTCAAGTCCTGCATGAGCTTGCCGTCCCAGTGAACGACAAGATTGCCGGCCCTCAGCTCTTCCTTGAGCGCCACGTTGAGCCTGGAGCGGTGCCTGCGCCGGTGTCGGCGGATGGA
>JAJOZX010002963.1:0-37500 GCA_023014485.1 Bathynomus jamesi | reverse complement strand
CCTGAAGAGCCTTTAAAGAAGTGAGAAACCTCTTGATAGAGCTCTTCATCTCTTTGGGTGGCTTTTTCACTCTTCTTTTTCTTCCTTTCTTCCCTCTCTCGGATTTTCTCTTTTTTCATAGCAATAACAATCTGTTTTTTGGTTTCTGAATAATCTGCCGAACCAATCTGCATACTTCCTTGGCCTCCTGCTTTTGTTCTCTGCGCCTTTATGAAAGCCAGCTCCAAAACAGGGATCTTCTTCTCACGAGGACAGCGACAATCAATGTGAGGGTGAGGTTCTCTTCTGCATGAGGGAGAACAATTGGCTTCAGAACACAACTCTATGGGACACTGGCAGTTAAAAATGTCAAGAAGAGTATCAAGTGTGTGCAGAAATTTATTTTTCTTTGCTAGTTTTCCTTTACCAAGTGATGTCTCAACTGCTTTGTCCCACAGCTTTGTTAATTTTAGCTCAATAGTTCTATACTGATTGAGTACAGGTGGTTTGAATAACACATTAGCTTTTTTCCACTGATGCAGAAGAGGGGGAATCATGTCCCTTATGAGCTCTTTCTCTGCGTAGTTCCTTCTATCCTTTGTATTTTGTTCACGAAGGAGTAACCTTAGTCTCAGCATGTCTCGCACTGTTGGTAGTTCTGATACGGGAAGCTCCTTGCCTGTACCGACTAACAGGCTCAAGTGGCATGACGACTGACCTCTTGTCTTCAATTTTGGCATCTTAGGAATATCTGAAAAGATACAAAAACATTTAAGTATTTTATATCAATTACGATGTTTCAAAGTTTAGTCATTCGATGTTCTAAAATTCAATAAAAAAATATTTCATGGGATTACAACATAATTAGACAGAAGAATATGATAATAATAAATAATTGTAATAATCAATAATCCATACTTACAGTTAAACTGTAGTATTCGTCTAGTAGAATAACTATGAAGTAGGTACAAGAGCAGTAACAGCAAACCACCGTCTATGACATCTAAGAGGCAACTGAGGACTGAGAGTGAGGGACAGTTCTATTCATGTTGTGACTTGTACTGTACATTGTACAGTGCTTACAATAAGTCTCGCGGCTCTGTCTCGTCCCAAGCTAGTCTGTTAGGTATAGAATGGGCGGTCCTTATGGCAGCGGAGGTGTGTGCGGATTGGTGCACATAATTGCTCTAACCCCATCAATGACGTCCACATTATCATTGTGTCGATCACTCTATCTATTTATATATAGAGACATACTGTATATAGATATATATGGAGTATGCAGGGGATAACGTGTCTCAGTCCCAGCTATGGTAGTTATCTTACAATTAACAGTCCCAAGTGCAAGTTACGTTAACACCTCCACATAAACTAACCTGGACTAAAATAACATACGTGAAGCCCTTACCCACAAACCATTTAAAAAGTGTGATTTAAAATATCTCTCTCTCTCTCTACCTCCGCAGGGGGTATAAAGGTTATGACATTTTTTTTGGATGTTGTAAACTTTATACTTGGGGTGTGACAGCCCTCCGGTCCCGAGTCGTGGGATTCTAGAGAAATTGGCTGCCAGTTCCTTTAGGTTTTCTCTCTCTTTCGGGAGGGCGGGTAAAGTATGTTGTACAATCCTGTCCCGTGGGTTACTAGGACCCCATCCCATCCCTACTCTGTCCTTTTAGCTTACATTAAGGATGTTCTCCTCTGACTGAAAAAAAAAAAAAAAAAAAAAAAAACCCTTTTCTTTTAGTATAAAGTATTTTTCTCTTCTTTTACTATTAGGACCCCACTGCTACCTCATGCGTAGGAAGAGAGGCTTTGGAACCTCTATAAATAACACCATTTAACGCTCGCGTAGGTTGTGAGAGACTGGGATGGAGGGGTCTCAGGCGTAGGGGCGCGATGAATGGAGTGTGGCTAGTGCCCCGTTAAGCCCATTCCTAACGCGTAATGGCCTGATCAGCCCCCTGCGACCGTTCTTTGGTGACCAATTGATGGTGCTTGGCTGTACTGCTCTGAGGTGAGAGAGCTTTACTGCCCAGCTGGCTGCCAGGCCAGCGTAAAGTCTCGGGCGTAGACTCTGGGTCTGGTGGGATATCCCTTGAACACTGGATTCTAAGAGTCTGGCCGCTTGTGAGTGACTAGTAAGACTTACTAGTAAGGGGCTGCATCTCGCTGTCGCTCCTGGCGGAAAATCCTTGATGCCTGCGTCGCGAGTGTTTGTCAGTTGGTAGCTGCGACACGTTTGGGAGTGTCCGGCCCTGGGAGACCTTTGGTCGGTGCGGCAGCAGCGAGAGGTGTAGTCTTCTGGAAGGGATGAACGTCACTTGCAAGTAGGTGGATGCGTCTACGCGCGGGATGAATTCACCCCCCCCCCCCTTTTTTATATACTGGTCAGAACGTTTTTGGATAGTTTTCATTGCTAGAACGCTTTATCTTATTCAGAGTATTCAGAAAAACAAAAAAGAGAAAATATGGCAGGGCCAGCTAAATTGAAAGCAGAATGCTTTAAATGTAAAGTTAATCATTGGTGCGTTGACTTCCCTGAAGGTAGTATCAGTGATATCACATCCCTTAGTGTATGTTTGTTTTGTAAACTTAGAGACAACCACGAAAAGGAAGTTAAAGAGCTAAAGGAATTAGTAAAAAAGCTTGAAGGTAGGGTCGTCGCACTGGAAATCCAACCCAGTGGACAAGATCAAACTAAAAACACACAAGCAGATTTAAACTGTAAGATTAAGCATCTAGAACAAAGCGTGGCACGCTTGGAAAACACGGTGACTATTCCGGAAAATAGAACGGAGGAAAAAGAATTCAAAGTGGTCAAAAATAAAAGACCCTCCAAACCAAAACCAAAACATAAGGATTTGGAACCCATTACCGTCAAAAATAAGTTTCACTTACTTGCTGATGAGGAGGAGGAATCCTTTTTAATTGGGGATTCTATGGTAAGGAATCAAGGTTGCTTTTTCGGAGCAAGACGGGCGACCAAGAGAAAACTCCGATGTTTTCCGGGTGCCACAAGCCAGATAATTAATAGGGAATTAGGCAAAATTAATATCAAGAATAAGAGTTGCCCTATCATTGTCCATGTTGGTGGCAATGACGTTTTTCTGGGAGGGACAGGAGGGCAGACAGAGCCCATTATAAATGAATTCAAGAACCTAACTGACAAGGTTAGGGATAAGACAGACATGGGTATGGTCGTAGGAATTCTCCCTCGAATGCGTGCGAGTGACTATACTCTAAGTAAAGCCATTAGCATAAATAAAAGAGTTAAACGCATGTGTGATGAAAAAGGACTAAAGTTTGTCGATTTTTGGCCTACATTCTATGGAAATGGGGAATACTTTGGTTCGGACGGGATACATTTTAACCAGAAGGGGAAAAAGAAGTATGGTGATTTACTGAACATTAATTTGTATCATCTTTTTAAACTAGGACCCCCCAAACCAGCAATTGATCCTGCTCCCCAAACAGTTAAACCTACTCCCCCAGCAGTTAGTCCCCCTTCCCCAGCAGTTAGTCCCCCACCAACAGCAGGTAGTCCCCCTCCAACAGCAGGTAGTCCCCCTCCCCCAGTAGTTAGTCCCCCTCCAACCGCAGGTAGTGACTCTCCTTCCACGTTGGAGGGAGCTCAGGCTCCTGCGGAGATTGTCCCCTCGTTAGTGAGGGGCTCTTCAACTCCCGACAGCCCTGGCTGTTCGGGAAACGGGTCGTGCTAGGGGGCGGTCAGAATAGGGGAGGCTCCCTCCGTGCAATGCTTTTTAATGCTAGGTCGATCAGGAACAAGTTTTGCGAGCTACGGGCGCTCTTAGCATCAGAATACCAGGATATCGTTGCTATCACCAAGTCCTGGATTCATACTGATCGTAGGGACTTCCTTGGGGAGTTCGAAATTCCCGGGTATAGAATGTTTCGCAAAGACCGCACCCGTGGGGAGGGGGGTGGGGTACTAATATACGTCAGAGACACGTTGAGTCCGGTTGACTGCCAGTTCCGGTCGGAACGGGAGCTGCTTGGCGTCGATCTGAACGTGGGAGGGACGAACTATAGGTTAATCTTGGTGTACAGACCTCCGCATCTCCTCCTCGAGGACGATAAAGCCCTGTACACCGAACTCAGTAGACTGCTAGGGGATAGGGTGTGTGTAGTTTTAGGAGACTTCAACTGTCGCGGCATAAAGTGGGAAAACAGGACTGCCGATGCTGAAGGGAGGAGGCTAGTTGACTTTGCTGATGAGAACTTCCTCACTCAGTGGGTCAACGAGCCTACACGAGGCGAAAGCGTTCTAGACTTAGTATTCACGACCGAAGACAACCTCGTCACTGGCCTCACCGTTGACGAATCATTGGGCGGGAGTGATCACGGTCTTATTAGGTTCCGTGTGTGCGTCCCTCGGGTGAAGCGTAGTAACTCGAGAGGCAGTAAGCTCGATCTCCGGCGGGCGAACTTTGTTAGCCTCAGGGATAGCGTAGGAGAGATGGGGTTAGAGGTTGGCGGCGATGTTGATTGAGTGTGGAATGCATTCCGGGACGAGTTTATGGTGCTGCAGTCTGCTGCCATACCCTCAAAACCGGTCACCCCTGTTTCAACGCAGCCTAAGTGGTTCAATCGTGACATCGCTTCGGCTATCCGAAATAGGAAAGTAGCGTATAGGGGGGCGAAGGCCAATCGTTCCCACGAGAACACTGAAGCGTATGTCCGCCTGTGTAGGGAAGTGAAGGCGAAGGTTAGGCTAGCGAAACGTAACGAAGAACTACGGGTGGCAAGCCTCTGCAAGGGGAACCCTAAGGAATTCTTCAGTAGGACATCGCTAATGTGCTTAATGAGTACTTTGCGGGAGTGTTCACCAGGGAGGATACCCGCGTTATCCCCGAGCCAGGCGTGAGGCACGAAGGTGCTGGCCTGGATAGTGTTAGATGTACCGCGAGAGTCGTTGCCGATAGAATAGAAAAACTGAGCGCGTTTAAGGCTCCTGGGCCAGACCAGTTTCTCCCCAGAGTGTTGCGAGAAGTGCGCGACCAGGTGGCTCCCCACCTGGCTACAGTCTTCAACAAATCGTTCGAGATGGGCCAGGTGCCTGTTGACTGGAGGGAAGCCAACGTGACCCCTATCTTTAAGAAAGGGGATCACGAAAGTCCAGGGAGCTATCGTCCCATTAGTCTCACTTCAGTTGTAGGTAAATTATTAGAAGGGATAATAGCTGATAGGATCGTTGACCATTTGGATTCCTACAAGCTGCTTGGGGACTCCCAACATGGGTTTACACGGCATAGGTCGTGTCTCACCAACTTGCTCGAGTTTTTCCACGTCATGTTGAGTGAGTACGATAAAAGTAGGGCGATTGATATACTTTATCTCGACTTTCAGAAAGCCTTTGATAAGGTACCTCACCGCCGGCTAATGGCGAAAGTTCGCGCGCTGGGTATCGGTGGGGAAATAGGTAGGTGGATTGAAAACTGGCTGAGGAATAGGCGGCAGAGGGTTGTAATTAAAGGGGCTAGTTCGGGTTGGGCCTCGGTCACTAGTGGGGTTCCTCAGGGTTCCGTTTTGGGGCCACTGTTGTTTATCATTTACATAAATGATATCGACGGTGGCATCGTCAGTCGGATCGCCAAATTCGCTGATGACACCAAGCTTGGGGCCAATGTTTGGACGCCCGAAGCGATCGAGGAACTGTGTGCGGACCTAGGTAGGATAGGAGAGTGGTCCGAAAAATGGCAAATGCCGTTTAACTTGGGTAAATGCAAAGTGATGCACATTGGCTACGCCAATCCCAAGTCGGACTACTCGATGTTGGGTAGTAATATCGAGGTGACTGATTTAGAAAAGAACTTGGGTGTGCTAATTAGCAGCGACCTTAAGTTTACGAAACAGTGTGTAGAGGTGGAAAAGAAAGCCCAGAAACTATTGGGTTATATCAGGAGGCAATTTCAGTTTCGGAACAAGGAGATTGTACTCTCACTGTACAATTCCCTTGTTCGGCCGCACCTGGAGTATGCTGTGCAGTTCTGGTCGCTCACCCTCAAGAAAGATATTGAGAGGCTGGAGCGAGTGCAGGGGAGGGCCACAAAGTTAATCCCTTCCGTTAGGCATATGGGCTACAATCGACGGTTACGCGCCCTGAACTTGTTTTCGCTTGAAACTCGGAGGCTGCGCGGTCAACTGATCGAGGTTTTCAAGCTCTTACGCGGGTTCAACGATGTCGATTTTAGAAGTATGTTTAGTTTAAATGATAACCCACCTCGCAACAATGGTTGGAAGTTGGATTTGAGACGGTTTAGGACTAGTGTGTGTGGGAATTACTTTACGTATAAGATCTGTGACACATGGAACAGGTAACCTTCGGAAGTTGTGAACAGTTCCTCTGTGGATCAGTTCAAGAAAATGTTAGACCTAATCTTGCACACTATTTGAGTTGTACAAAATTTTCCCTGGCACCCGTTGCCATTGGTACCTCCTCGGTATGGGCTGCAAGGCCTTTTGAGGTACTTCTTTTCCTTGTAACTCCTTGTAACTCTCTCTCTCTCTCTCTCTTCTTTCTCTCTCTCTCTGATCACACCGCATGGCAATGTATCCATATAACGTTAATAATAACCGAAACTCGAGAAAATATACTCTCTGCCTTCCGCTCTATCCCAAATCCTTTTCTCTTAGTAACCTCTTAATACAAACTAATCTATCATATTTTGCGACTTTTTAACTCTGGTAGGATTCAATTCCATTCCTATAGTGTAAGATACTTAAATTCATGTGTGTATTATGCCATATGATGTGCGTAATAAATAATCATTTTTAAATAGTTGGAGCGTTCAAGGTCATCTGTAGTAATCTATGGACTACCCCTCAAGCCCACTCTCAACACTTAGATTCCCCTAAGACACTGGCGTCTTCAAGTAACATGAATGCGTAGAGATCTAAAGTGTTAGATTCCATATTATATAATTTATGTGCTAGGTTTAAGAACGCTGGCATTGAAGAATGGAAGGAAGGGACAGTAAATGCGATAAGTTTAATGAAGGAAGTGGAATGAGGATGGAGGTAAGCGTTGCTATGTCGAAGGAAACGAGGTTGGGTGGGGAATTACGAAGGGAGGAGGAAAAGGAGCCAGAGATTATTAATCTAATTCTGCCACCACGTTCTCCTGATATGAATCCGATTGAAAACCTTTGGGTAATAATGATTAACGAACGGGAGCAACGCAATGAAAGAACATTTGGAGCACTTTTAGCTCACACGAGGAATATTTGGGAGAGCTTACGTCGAACACCAAACATTCCCTACAATCTGGCCTCTTCTTTGCCGCAACGATTGCAAGAAATTATTGATGCCGGAGGAAGCTGTACGAAATACTGATGTTAAAGCCATGACGTAAATGTGTATCGAATATATATTTATGTTAATATAGAATTTTATTATATTTTTATGTTTGACATCTATAAAAGTATATATTGTAACCATGAAAGAACTTTACTTATCCTTAGTTAGAATATTTTCTTGCAATGTCTACGCTCGTGGAGATGATAATATATGCATCGTTGAAAGAAACTATGAGAAGGTAATAGTTTCAGGAAAAAAATAAAAACTGGCAACATCGAGGCCATCACATGTTTATGGGAATTGTCATATGATATGCTACCAATAAACTCTTATATACTACTATATACACTACAGTATACTATATTACGTAATAATTACGATGAACAAATCAAATGCAAATTTCTCTGATTCACGGCCCACCAGTCTTGCTTTAGACTAATGACTTTCATAAGATGGAAAAGGTTACCACTTAAAACAATGGATAAACTATCTATTAGTGAGACGACCGTGATTTCCTCGAAATGCGAGCGCGTGAGAGGTTCAGTGAGGAATTTGATCATTAGATTCTTCACGTGTGATATGTATCACAAACAACAATATGACAACAATTCCCAACAATTAATTAATATCAATCATTGCATTTGAGCAAATAATTTAGACCTGCGTCAAAATAACTTAGGTATCATGCCATGATTTGTGATATTTGCCGAATTAGTCGTTCTCTATAGTCTAGTACAGTATATATTGAGACAGTATAATGTAATGCCCAGCTAATATTATGATGAATAGGATTGCTCCATAACCATCCCAACATCCCGAAACTTGGTCATTCTGCTTCTTAATCATTTGTATTTTAAACACTAAAATGTAGCAGAAGTGACGTAATAATGGACGTCATTGATGGGGTTAGAGCAATTATGTGCACCAATCCGAACACACCTCCGCTGCCATAAGGACCTCCCATTTTATACCTAACAGACTAGCTTGGGACGAGACAGAGGCGCGAGACTTATTGTAAGCACTGTACAACAACTATATGACCTTGAAAACACTCCATATGCGATCAGTGGGATAATTCTGGGACAGATGAAGAGTTAATCAATTTATGTCCTATTATTCAGTAAAAGAGTCAATTTCTGAAAATTTAAGGTAAAATTGATGTAGGTAAGGGTTATTTTATTTCATTTTGGTTGGCCAATTTCAAGTTTTGACATGAAAAGACTATATTTTCACTACCAAAATTGATTTGAAAAAAGTTGACAAAATTGACACACCCTAATATATATATAATATGTATTATACATATATATATATATATATATAATATATATTATACATATATAAATATATAAATATAATATATATTATACATATATAAATATATACAGGGTGTCCCATAAGTCTGGCATCATAGGAGAAATTCATATTTTTCTATTTCTACAAACCATAATTCATATTTTTCTCTTTCTACAGGCCATAATGTCTGTGAGCAAGGAAGAACGAATCCAGATAATTCTACTCATAGGAAATCGGAGTCAAAGAGAGGCCGTTGCTGAATTTAACAGACTGCATCCAGACACACAACTCTGTGTTATTGGCTCGCGGTCTGGATGCAGTCTGTTAAATTCAGCAACGGCCTCTCTTTGACTCCGATTTCCTATGAGTAGAATTATTTGGATTCGTTCTTCCTTGCTCACAGACATTATGGCCTGTAGAAAGAGAAAAATATGAATTTCTCCTATGATGCCGGACTTATGGGACACCCTGTATATATAATATATATTATACATATATAAATATATATATATAATATATATTATACATATATAAATATATATATATAATATATTATACATATCAAAAATATATATAAATAATATATATTATACATATAAAAATATATATATATAATATATATTATATATATAAATATATATATAAAAAATATATATTATACATATATAAAATATATATATATAAAATATATATTATACATATATAAATAATATATATATACTACATATTATACATATATAAATATATATAATAATACAAATTATACATATATAAATATATATATATAATATATATTATACATATATAAATAATATATATATAATATATATATATATATAAATACCTATATATATATATATATATATATATATATATATATATAATATATATATATATATATATACATATATATATATATATACAGTGTGTCCGTAAAGTCATGGTGGGATTTTAAATAGCTATATTATTGCAAAGAAACATGATAATGAGATGAAAAAAAGGCAAATTGAAGAACAACTCTAAAAGAATAACTTTGTTTAACGTAGTTCGATATGGGCTCCTCTGGTAGCCCTGCAGACATCTAGGCGGTGATGTGTGTCCGTAAAGTCATGGTGGGATTTTAAATAGCTATATTATTGCAACGAAACATGATAATGAGATGAAACAATGCCAAATTTAAGAACAACTCTCAAAGTTGTATCTTGTAGTTAGTCTAGGCTAAGCTTAACCTTTATCTCGTAGTTAGTCTAGGCTGTCCACATGCCTATGTTGAACATGAGCGTAATAGCCCGAAAGTTAATGTGTGGTGTGCTCTAGCACGAGATCGAGTGATTGGCCCATTTTTCTTCGCGGAACCCACTGTGACGTCACACAACTACCTCGCTATGTTGGAACATTTTGCAGTACCCCAATTTATTGACAATAATGTCATCTTTCAGCAAGATGGTGCTCCTCCGCACTATGCCAACGTTGTTCGAGAATTCCTTAATGAAAAATTTCCACAGAGATGGATAGGAAGAGGAGGGTGGAAGCCATGGCCTCCACGCTCTCCGGACCTGACACCTTTGGACTTTTATTTGTGGGGTTACGTCAAGCAATGCGTGTACAGTGTACCCATTAGGGATATTCATCACTTGCACGAGCGAATCACGGAAGCTATCGCATCCGTCACTCCTGATGTTCTTGGGCGTGTGTGGCTGGAATTGAATCACCGCCTAGATGTCTGCAGGGCTACCAGAGGAGCCCATATCGAACTACGTTAAATAAAGTTATTCTTTTAGAGTTGTTCTTCAATTTGCCTTTTTTTCATCTCATTATCATGTTTCGTTGCAATAATATAGCTATTTAAAATCCCACCATGACTTTACGGACACTGTATATATATATATATATATTATACATATATAAATATAATGTTATAATGTTATAATGTTCCAGACCAACAAAGACCCTAGGATCCACTCATGGCTGGTCTACCTAACTGTGTTCGTAATTGTGTATTGTGTATGTCCTCAGTGGTGGCGGAGGGGACCTACAATTTTACGTGGGTTCCGAACCACAAGAACATAAGAAATTTATGTAACAACTGTCTCTACATTGGCAACGACCAATTTTTGCAAAACTCAATAATTATCAATTTAAAACTAATTAATTATCGATTTAAAACTAATTAATTATCGATTTAAAACTAAAGATAGTCTCTCGATCCAGAGGATCAAGTCATAATAGACGACTATCCAAAAAGATGTTACACTCTATATCTATTTATAACCGACATGCAAATATATCAGATCCGAAGAATCCAGTAAATTTCATTACGATATCCATCAGTACTAGTACCTTGCCAACGAAAAATAAGTCACGGTCCATATCGATTGCGGACCAAGTCAAAATTTACAACCATATACATTACAATATATATACTTAGGAGGAAAAGTGTAGGTGTGGCACCCATTTTGAGTCTCTCATTTAAAGGTGTTTGTGGGGCAAGTGAAGATCATGAGTTTTTCAATACCTCACAGTACTATGGGGGGCACCGCTTGGCAGAGGAATATCTTTAAATGGGGTGTGTAAGGACAGAGAGTATCCCCTAACCCAAGATGCTGCCTCCCTATATCCCACAACACTTGTGTTGAGCTGTGGGATCTATCACCACAAAGACTTAATTTTACTACCTTAAACTATACCCAATCTATCAACATATGCGTCTAATCGATTTTTAAACATGTTTATAGACGTGCTACTAATTACTTCTACCGGCAAACTATTCCACTTATTTACTATTCTGTGCGTAAAAAAGTTTTTGGTAACTGTTCTCTCGAACCTTCTACTTGTCAACTTACACCCGTTATTTCTCGTCCTATTATATTGAGATATTTCGAAAAAGCTATCTCTATTTACGTTATCGAACCCATTCTCAATTTTGAAAACCTGGATTAGATCACCCCTTAGCCTCCGAGTCTCGAGTGTACTCAATTTTAACTCCTTAAGCCTATCCTCATACGACTTTGACCTAAGCGACGGAATCATCTTCGTTGCTCGTCTTTGAACTCTTTCGATTTTGTCTATATCTTTGCGCATATGCGGATTCCAAAATTGGATCGCGTACTCCAAATGGGGTCTGACTAATGATTTATAAAGCGGAACTATAATATCGCGCGATTTGTACTCAAAATTCCGAGCTATAAATCCTAACACTTTGTTCGCCTTATTGACCGCTGCTGTACTTTGTTTCGCTACTTTTAAATCACCAGTGACTATAACTCCTAAATCTTTTTCCTCCTCTACGCTTGTTAAATCTTTCCCTGACATACTATACGCAAAATTACCGTTACTCGAACCTATATGCAAAATTTTGCACGTATCAACGTTAAATCTCATTTGCCATGTGACTGACCAATCAACGATTTTATTCAGATCTTCCTGGATTTTATCTCTATCTTCGTCATTAATCGCCCTACCACTCAGCTTCGTGTCATCCGCAAACTTTGAAACTGTACTGACTAGGCCGACATCTAAATCGTTAATATATATAAAAAAAGCAAGGGGCCCAATACAGAACCCTGAGGAACGCCACTCGCTACATTAGCCCAACACGACTACGCTCCATCAACGACCACCCTCTGTTTCCTACCTCGCAACCACTCTTTTATCCAATTTATTACTACACTCCTGATTCCATGAGCCTTAGTTTTTTTCAATGAGTCTTTTGTGCGGCACGGTGTCAAACGCTTTTTGAAAATCTAAATACACTACATCAACCGCCCGATGACTATCGTAAACGTCAACCACACTTTGAAAAAATTCTAAAAGATTAGTTAAGCAAGATTTGTTTCGCCTAAAACCGTCCTGCGTATTTCTAACTAGTTTATGCAATTTTAAGTGTTCGACTATACGATCCCTAATTATTGATTTCAGTAGCTTACCTACAACGGACGTTAAACTGATTGGCCTATAATTTCTCGCCGCACCTTTATCGCCTTTCTTAAAGATAGGTGTTACGTTCGCTAACTTCAAAATTATCTGGTACGCACCCATCAGAAATAGACGCATTAAAAATCTTTGTTAGCGGCACAACAATGCTATCTTTTAATTCTTTTAGTTTTATGGGATATATTGAATCCGGCCCCGGTGATTTACGCGTTTTCATTTTATCAATATAGCGCATTACCTCCCCTTCCCTAACCAGAATATTATACAAATTATTACCATTATCAAAAGGTATTATGTCTATGACCGTAGGGATATTCGTTACATTTTTTATAGTAAAAACTGACGGAAAAAAATTCGTTTAGCAAGGTAGCCATTTCCTTGTTTTCAGAAACTAGATCTCCGTTTACATTTTTCAACGGCCCGAAGACATTTTTACTGGATTTCTATTATTGACGTATTGAAAGAATCGCTTGGGGTTTTCTTTACCGTCACGAGCTATGGAGATTTCAAATTCGCGCTTGGACTTTTTTATTACACTTTCCGCTTCACGCCTCAGAGATATGTAGTTGTTTCGTAGCAACAAATTGTCTTTATCGCACTTATGTTGCCTATAAGCCCTATCTCAACTCTTTATATATTATACATATATAAATATGAAACACACAGACCGTTCATTCCCATATATAAATATATATATATAGTATATATTATACATATATAAATATGTATAAATATAATATATTACACATATATAAATATATATATAAAATATATATTATACATATATAAATATATATATATATATAATATATATTATACATATGTAAATATATATATATAATATATATTATACATATATAAATATATATAAATAATATATATTATACATATATAAATATATATATATAATATAATAATGTTATAATGTTATAATGTTTCAGACCAACAAAGACCCTAGGATCCACTCATGGCTGGTCTACCTAACTGTGTTCGTAATCGTGTACTGTGTATGCCCTCCGTGGTGGCGGAGGGGACCTACAATTTTACATGGGTTCCGAACCACAAGAACATAAGAAATTTATGTAAAAACCGCCGGTAAATTGCCAACGACCAATTTTTACGAAACTAAATAATTATCAATTTAAAACCAATTAATTCTCGATTTAAAACTAAAGAATCCAGTCAATTTCATTACGGTATCCATCAAGTCACGGTCCATATCGATTGCGGACCAAGTCAAATTTACAATCATATACATTACAATATATACACTTAGGAGAAAAAGTGTAGGTGCGGCTGTAAAGACTGTACAGTAATGTAGAAATGTGTGTGCACCCAATTTGGGTCTCCCATTTAAAAGTGTTTGTGGGGCAAGTGAAGATCATGAGTTTTTCAATACCTCACAGTACTATGGGGGGCACCGCTCGGCAGAGGAATCTCTTTAAATGGGGTGTGTAAGGACAGAGTATCCCCTAACCCAAGACGCTGCCTCCCTATATCCCACAACACTTGTGTTGAGCTGTGGGATCTATCCCCAGAAAGCCTTAATTTTACTTCCTTAAACTATACCCTTTCTATCAACATATGCGTCTAATCGATTTTTAAACATGTTTATAGACGTGCTACTAATTACTTCTACCGGCAAACTATTCCAGCTATTTACTATTCTATGCGTAAAAAAGTTTTTCGCAACTGCTGTCTCGAACCTTCTACTTGTCAACTTACACCCGTTATTTCTAGTCCAATTATATTGAGATATTTCGAAAAAGCTATCTCTATCTAAGTTATCGAACCCATTCATAATTTTGGAAACCTGGATTAGATCACCCCTTAACCTCCTAGTCTCGAGTGTTGTCAATTTTAACTCCTTAAGCATATCCTCGTACGACTTTCACCTAAGCGACGGAATCATCTTAGTTGCTCGTCTTTGAACTCTTTCGATTTTGTCTATATCTTTGCGCATATGCGGATTCCAAAATTGGACCGCGTACTCCAAATGTGGTCTAACTAATGATTTATAAAGTGGAACTATAATATCGCGCGATTTGTACTCAAAATTTCGAGCTGTAAAACCTAACACTTTGTTCGCCTTATTGACCGCTGCTGTACTTTGTTTCGCTACTTTTAAATCACTAGTGACTATAACTCCTAAATCTTTTTCCTGCTCTACGCTTGTTAAATCTTTCCCTGACATACTATACGCAAAATTACCATACGCGAACCTATATGCAAAATTTTTCACTTATCAACGTTAAATCTCATATGCCATGTGACTGACCAATCAACGATTTTATTCAGATCTTCCTGAATTTTACCTCTATCTTCGTCATTAATCGCCCTACCACCCAGCTTCGTGTCATCCGCAAAATTTGAAACTGTACTGACTAGGCCGACATCTAAATCGTTAATATATATAAAAAAAGCAAGGGGCCCAATACAGAACCCTGAGGAACGCCACTCGCTACTTTAGCCCAACACGACTCCGCTCCATCAACGACCACCCTGTTTCCTGCCTCACAACCACTCTTCTAGCCAATTTATTACTACACCGCTGATTCCATGAGCCTTAGTTTTTTCAATGAGTCTTTTGTGCGGCACGGTGTCAAACGCTTTTTGAAAATCTAAATACACTACATCAACCGCCCGATGTCTATCGTAAACGTCAACCACGCTTTGGAAAAATTCTAAAAGATTAGTTAAGCAAGATTTGTTTCGCCTAAATCCGTGCTGCGTATTTCTAACTAGCTTATGGAATTCTAAGTGTTCGACTATACGATCCCTAATTATTGATTCCAGTAGCTTACCTACAACAGACGTTAAACTGATTGGTCTATAATTTCCCGCCGCACCTTTATCGCCTTTCTTAAAGATAGGTTTTACGTTTGCTAACTTGAAATTATCTGGTACGCACCCCTCAGAAATAGACGCATTAAAAATCTTTGTTAGCGGCACAACAATGCTATCTTTTAATTCTTTTAGTTGTATGGGATATATGGAATCCGGCTCCGGTGATTTACGCGTTTTCATTTTATCAATATAGCGCGTTACCTCCCCTTCACTAACCACTATATTATCCAAAATACTACCATTATCAAACGGTATTATGTCCGTGACCGTAGGGATATTTGTTACATCTTCTATAGTAAAAACTGACTAAAAAATTTCGTTTAGCAAGGTAGCCATTTCCTTGTTTTCAGAAACTAGATCTCCGTTTAGATTTTTCAAAG
The DNA here is from genome assembly GCA_023014485.1 of Bathynomus jamesi. Classification (NCBI taxonomy): domain Eukaryota; kingdom Metazoa; phylum Arthropoda; class Malacostraca; order Isopoda; family Cirolanidae; genus Bathynomus; species Bathynomus jamesi. The sequence goes on along the minus strand of JAJOZX010002963.1, from coordinate 21,745 downwards.
TCCCCAAGACGCTTTTTCCTGGATTTCTATTATTGACGTATTGAAAGAATCGCTTGGGGTTTTCTTTACCGTCACGAGGTATGGAGATTTTAAATTCGCGCTTGGACTTTTTTATTACACTTTTCGCTTCACGCCTTAGAGATATGTAGTTGTTTCGTAACAACAAATTGTCTTTATCGCACTTATGTAGCCTATAAGCCCTATCTCTACTCTTTATAATGTCTCCTACTCTAGAAGTAAACCACAAGGGCTTGTTGTTTACTTTTGCACGCTTAATTTTGGACGGTACACATTCCTCATTTATAGTCCTAAATACTGTTTCGAACGATTCCCACATTAGTTTTGCGTTGGAGTTCCCCATCACGTTTTTCCAATTGACGTGTGACAATTTATTTCGAAATTTACTAAAGTCTGCGTGCTGGAAGTTAGGAATTTTCGTCGAGTTAGCTGGTTTCGAGTGACTTACTGAGAGGACAAACTCTACCATATTGTGATCGCTATTGCCCAACGGTTCTATTATTTGAACATCAGTAATTAGCCTATCATCCGTAGTTATTACTAAATCTAAAATACTGTCCAACCTCGTAGGTTCCCCAACCTTTTGAATAAGAAAGCTATCCTCGAGAAAATTAACTAAACGATTACCTTCCGCGTCTCCCTGCATTGTGTCGTAATTTACGTTAGCGCAATTAAAGTAACCCATAACTAAAGCCTGCTCACTACCGATTATTCTCTTTAGTTCACGATATAACGCTTCGTCCGTATCAGCTGTTTGATTAGGGGGCCTATATATAACCGCAACAACACGTTTGAAATCGTTCAATTTAAGTTCTGCTATAGTCGAATCTATCGGTTCTGGAATTGTGTGCTTTACTTCTATAACGTTCGCTATATTATCTTTGATATACAACATAACACCGCCTCCTCGCCTACCTATTCTGTTTTTAACAAAAAGTCTCTAACCTTTAATTTGATACTCCCCTAAAAAGTCATGAGTTTCAGTGCTAAGCCACGATTCATTTATCGCAATTATATCAGTCTTTACAAGCAATTAAATAAAAAAATTAGTTTATTTTATTTCGTAGGCTACGAGCATTTAAGGATAGAACCTTCAAATTGTTTGTAATTGCGACAACTTCGCGAGCGCAGTGGAAATTTATAGAAATATTATACATATATAAATATATATAAAATATATATTATACTTATTTAAATATATACCGTATATATATATATAATATATATTATACATATAAAATATATATATATAATATATATATATATATATATATATATAATATATATATATATATATATATAATAAGTTTTATATATATATATAAAATATATTATACATATATAAATATATATAATATATATTATACATATAAAATATATATATAATATATATTATACATATATAAATATCAGTGATGTAGTCGAGACCACCAAGTCCGAGTCTGAGACCGAGACCTGATCCTGTGAGACCAAGATCGAGACCGAGATCAAAGGTTCGAGATCGAGATCTACCTTCCGAGATCGAGACCCTTAAAATTCGAGACCGAGATCGAGACCGAGACCAAGCTCATGCCCTTTCAATTTGTTTTACACTACTATGGAAATTAGACTATGTTAAGTATATTAATAAACTAATAACTACTTTCTCAGATGTAGTGTGTTGAATGCAAAACGTGTAGCCTATAAATTAACAAATGAATATATATATATACACGTACTTTATATTTATTTACTTCTTTTATATCTGTTACGGAAGGTTTAATGAACGTACCCACTACCCAGTTTGACTTGTGCATTTATTTAAAGCATGATAGGTGCTCATTACACTTAAGGAACATCAGCATGCTCAGAAGATCTGCTGAAGTTTGACTTCTGTGGGGCCTCATTATTATGCCTCCATGGCTAAATACACGCTCAATTGGAGCACGAGAGGCAGGCACTGTTAAAACAGTCATGGCAATATTGGCCAGTGATGGGAATTTATCCCTCTTATGGTGCCAAAACTTTATTGGAGAGCAGTTGTCTAAAATATGAGATTCATCGATCTCTAAGAGGTACCGCCGCAACTGTTCCCTGCGGTTCAAAATCTTCCCAGTTTCAACGTTCTTCTGCTTGGACCGATAGCTTTGATATTTTGCCATTAGTCTCGGAACTTTGGTTTGACTCTGTTTTATTTCGTCATCGCTGCTGTGAGAATGAGCGCTGTGTCTCTGTATCTGCACATTCTTCGTGCTTGAGTTTCCTGTATAGCATTTTTCCAACACCATTTCTATGAAAAATAAATTGACATATCGGTACTATAAACAGAGGCATGGCAATTAGCATAAGGTCTAAATAATATATATATATATATATGACATTAATTCAACATCCACTCAGCCCAAAGAGATCTATAATGAATTTTAATGATAAAAAATGTATCGGTATAATGAATTCTGTGATAATTTTCAAAATTTATTATGAAATTATAACATACCTTTTATTTCCTCTTTAAGTTCTACTTTAATATCTTTATCAGCTCGTACTTCAATGTCCACCCACTGTAGACCAAACTGTGGGTCAAGTAATGTTGCAATTGGATAGATGCTATTGGCAAATGGCAAGGGACTTCATCAGCACCGTCCTTTTCAGCCATCTTGCATGTGACGAATACCCCTTTAATAAAGCGACGAATAATTCCTTCGGTCAGCTTGTCGATTAACTGCTTGCAGTGTCTGGTGATTACTCTTAATTAATCTGACGGGGGGGGGGGGGTTTGTAGCGCTAACCTAAAAAAATCCAGACCCACATCTCCCCCCCCGCAAGACAAACGTGGCAACTCAAAACAGGGTGACTGATTAGTGGATACCTAGAGTCCCTTACTTTTACAAACTTTCATAAACATTCTGAATTGTGTCTGTTCAACCAAGCCACCATCATGAGTATGCCAATAACATGTATTTTTCAATACAGTCTCGAGAGGTCTCGAAAGGTCTCGGGGAGAAAAACCGAGACCGCGTCTGTCGAGACCGAGATCGAGACCGAGATCTAAATAGCGGAGACCGAGATCGAGATCGAGATCTGCAAATTGGGTCTCGAGACCGGTCTCGAGACCGAGACCGATCTCGAGACCTACATCAATGATAAATATATATATAATATATTATACATATATAAATATATATAATATATAAAAAATATATATTATACATATATATAATATATATTATACATATATAAAATATATATTGTACATAATATATAATAATATATTATACCTATATACAATGTATATTATACATATATAATAATATATATATACATATATATATAATATATATATACATATATATATATTATATATTATACATATATATATATTATATATTATACATATATATATATATTATATATTATACATATATATATATAAAATATATATTATACATATATATATATATATATATATTATATATATATATATATAAATATATATTATACATATACATATGTGCATCATGAGGTTATAATGTTATAATGTTTCAGACCAACAAAGAACGTAGGATCCACTAATGGCTGGTATACTTAACTCTGTTCGTAAGTGTATATTGTGCATGTCCTCCGTGGTGGCGGAGAGGACCAACAACTTTACGTGGGTTCCGCACCTCAACGCCTTAATTTTACTATCTTAAAGTTCAACTAGGGTTGCCAGATTTTTCAAATGCCCATGCGGGACAAAAAATTTTCTTGTTTTTTTTTAAGACAAAATTTTTTTTCATATTGAATCTAGATTTCTTTGACATTTACAACAAACAAAATTAGAAAAATTGTAATACAATAATATTTAACAATTAACATATAAATATATATAATATATATTATACATATATAAATATATAATAATATATATATACATATATAAATATGTATATAATATATATTATACATATAAAATATAATATAATATAATTATACATATATAAATATGTAATAATATATTATACATATAAAATATATATAATAATATATACATATATAAATATGTATATAATATATTATCATATATAAATATATATATAATATATATTATACATATATAAATATGTATATAATATATATTATACATATATAAATATATATATAATATATATTATACATATATAAATATGATACACACAGACCGTGCATGGAACAAGGAACTCTTCTGGGATAATTAAATCCACCATAGGCCGAAAAAGTAATGGTAAATGAAAAATACCATAGTTTTTCTTTTTTCATTGATGCTAGCCCGACGTGGGTAACGGGTCACTCGCAAAGAGGTCCCATATATATAGCTTCCCTCACCAGCTATATGCATTGCAGACAGGATCCAGCTTTGGGACATGGATCTAGGGTTTAAAACAGCCTAGCCCTGCTACATTTAGAACCTCAATATAAGCAAAAGACTCGCTGCCTTCACGTCAGATTGAATACATCAAACAAAAAAGGGGTAACTATTATATTTTTAGCCAAAAACCAAAACTTAAACCTCATCTGGCAGAATTGAGCGTCCAATTTTCAAGGCAGGTAACATGTCCGTTTCAAGATGGGAATGAACTCAGAATGGTCCCCTGAGTTTTTTATGATACACACAGACCGTGCATGGAACAAGGAACTCTTTTGGGATAATTAAATCCACCATAATCCGAATAAGTAATGGTAAATGACAAATACTATAGTTTTTCTTTTTCATTGATGCTAAATGAGGTTCTAAATGTAGCAGGGCTAGGATGCTTTAAACCCTAGATCCATGTCCCAAAGCTGGATCCTGTCTGCTTTACAGATAGCTGGTGAGGGAAGCTATATTTATGGGACCTCTTTGCGAGTGACCCGTTGCCCACGTCGGGCTAGCATCAATGAAAAAGAAAACTATGGTATTTGTCATTTACAATTACTTATTCGGACTATGGTGGATTTAATTATCCCAGAAGAGTTCCTTTTTCCATGCACGGTCTGTGTGTATCACAAAAAACTCAGGGGACCATTCTGAGTTCATTCCCATATATAAATATATATAATATATATTATACATATATAAATATATATATAATATACATTATACATATATATATATATAATATATTATACATATATATAAAATATATATACATATATATAAAATATATATTATACATATATTCAAAATATATATTTTACATATATAAAAATATATATTATACATATATATATATATATAATATATATTATACATATATATAAAATATATATTGTACATATATATATAATATATATTATACATATATATATAATATATATTATACATATATATGTTATAATGTTATAAGGTTTCAGACCAACAAAGACCCTAGAATCCACTCATGGCTGGTCTACCTAACTGTGTTCGTAATTGTGTATTGTGTATGTCCTCCGTGGTGGCGGAGGGGACCTACAATTTTATGTGTGTTCCGAACCACACGAACATAAGAAATTTATAAAAAACTGCCTGTACATTGGCAACGACCATTTTTCACAAAACTAAATAATTATTATTTTAAAACTAATTAATTATCAATTTGAAACTAAAGATAGAATCTCTGGATCCAGAGGATCAAGTCATAATAGACTAATTTCCACAAATATGTTACACTCTATATCTATTTATAACCGACATGCAAATATATCAGATCCAAAGAATCCAGCAATTTCATTACAGTATCCATCAATACTAGTACCTTGCCAACGAAAAATAAGTCACGGTCCATATCGATTGCGGACCAAGTCAAAATTTACCACCTATATACATTACAATATATATACTTAGGAGGAAAAGTGTAGGTGTGGCTGTAAAGACTGTACAGTAGTGTAGAAATGTGTGTGCACCCATTTTGGGTCTCCCATTTCAAGGTGTTTGTGGGGTAAGTGAAGATCATGAGTTTTTCAATACCTCACAGTACTATGGGGCACCGCTCGACAGAGGAATCTCTTTAAATAGGGTGTATAAGGACAGAGAGTATCCCCTAACCCAAGATGCTGCCTCCCTATATCCCACAACACTTGTGTTGAGCTGTGGGATGTATCACCACAAAGCCTTAATTTTACTACCTTAAACTATACCCAATATATCAATATATGCGTCTAATCGATATTTAAATATGTTTATAGACGTGCTACTAATTACTTCTACCGGCAAACTATTCCACCTATTTACTATTCTATGCGTAAAAAAGTTTTTGGTAACTGTTGTCTCGAACTTTCAATTTGTCAACTTACACCCGTTATTTTTAGTCCTACTCTATTGAGATATTTCGAAAAAGCTATCTCAGTGTACGTTATCGAACCCATTCATAATTTTGAACATCTGGATTAGATCACTCCTTAGCCTCCGAGTCTCGAGTGTAGTCAATTTTAACTCCTTAAGTCTATCCTCATATGACTTTGACCTAAGCGAAGGAATCATCTTAGTTGCTGGTCTTTGAACTCTTTCGATTTTGTCCTTTGCGCATATGCGGATTCCAAAATTGGACCGCGTACTACAAATGGGGTCCAACTAAAGATTTATAAAGAGGAACTATAATATCGCGTGATTTGTACTCAAAATTCCGAGCTATAAATCCTAACACTTTGTTCGCTTTATTGACCGCTGCTGTACTTTGTTTCGCTACTTTTAAATCACCAGTGACTATACGTAACTCCTAAATCTTTTTCCTGCTCTACGCTTGTTAACTCTTTCCCTGACATACCATACGCAAAATTACCGTTACGCGAACCTATATGCAAAATTTTGCACATATCGACGTTAAATCTCATTTGCCATGTGACTGACCAATCAACGATTTTATTCAGATCTTTCTGGATTTTACCTCTATCTTCGTCATTAATCGCCCTACCACCCAGCTTCGTGTCATCCGCAAACTTTGAAATTGTACTCACTAGGCCGACATCTATATCGTTAATATATATAAGAAAAAGCAAGGGGCCCAATAGAGAACCTTTGAGGAACGCCACTCGCTACATTAGCCCAACACGACTCCGCTCCATCAACGACCACACTCTGTCTCCTACCTCGCAACCACTCTTCTATCCAATTTATTACTACACCCCTGATTCCATGAGCCTTAGTTTTTTCAATGAGTCTTTTGTGTGATACGGTGTCAAACGCTTTTTGAAAATCTAAATACACTACATCAACCGCCCGATGATCGTAAACGTCAACACGCTTTGAAAAATTCTAAAAGATTAGTTAAGCAAGATTTGTTTCGCCTAAAACCGTGCTGTATTTCTAATAGTTATGCAATTTAAGTGTTCGACTATACGATCCCTAATTATTGATTCCAGTAGCTTATCTACAACAGACGTTAAACTGATTGGCCTATAATTTCCCGCCGCCCCTTTATCGCCTTTCTTAAAGATTGGTGTTACGTTTGCTAACTTGAAATTATCTGGTACGCACCCCTCAGAAATAGACGCATTAAAAATCTTTGTTAGCGGCACAACAATGCTATCTTTTAATTCTTTTAGTTGTATGAGATATATGGAATCCGGCCACGATGATTTACGCGTTTTCATTTTATCAATATAGCGTATTACCTCCCCTTCACTAACCACGATATTATCCAAAATATTACCTTATCAAAAGGTATTAGGTCTATGACCGTAGGGATATTCGTTACATCTTCTATAGTAAAAACTGACGAAAAAAATTCGTTTAGCAAGGTAGCCATTTCCTGGTTTTCAGAAACTAGATCCAGTTAACATTTTTCAACGACTCCAAGACACTTTTTACTGGATTTCTATTATTGACGTATTGAAAGAATTGCATGGGTTTTCTTTACCGTCACGAGCTATGGAAATTTCAAATTCGCGCTTGGATTTTTTTATTACACTTTTCGCTTCACGCCTTAGAGATATGTAGTTGTTTCGTAACAAAAAATTGTCTTTATCGCACTTATGTAACCTATAAGCCCTATCTCTGCTCTTTATAATGTCTCCTACTCTAGAAGTAAACCACAAGGGCTTGTTGTTTACTTTCGCACGCTTAATTTTGTACGATACACATTCCTCATTTATCGTCCTAAATACTGTTTCGAACGATTCCCACATTAGTTTTGCGTTAGAGTTCCCCATTTCGTTTTCCCTATTGACGTGTGAAAATTTATTTCGAAATTTACAAAAGTCTGCGTGCTGGAAGTTAGGAATTTTAGTCGAGTTAGTTGGTTTCGAGTGACTTACTGAGAGGACAAACTCTACCATATTGTGCTCGCTATTGCTTAACGGTTCTATTACTTGAAGATCAGTAATTAGCCTATCATCAGTAGTTATTACTAAATCTAAAATACTGTCCAACCTCGTAGGTTCCCCAACCTTTTGAATAAGAAAGGTATCCTCGAGAAAATTAACTAAGCGATTACCTTCCATGTCTCCCTACATTGTATCGTAATTCACGTTGGCGCAATTAAAGTCACCCATAACTAAACCTGCTCACTACCGATTATTCTCTTTAGTTCACGATATAACGCTTCGTCCGTATCAGCTGTTTGATTAGGGGGCCTATATATAACCGCAACAACACGTTTGAAATCGTTCAATTTAAGTTCTGCTATAGTCGAATCTCTCGGTTCTGGAATTGTGTGCTTTACCTCTATAACGTTCGCAATATTATCTTTGATATACAACATAACACCGCCTCCTCGTCTACCTAATCTCTTTTTAAAAAAAAGTCTGTATCCTTCAATTTGATACTCCCCTACAAAGTCACGTGTGTCAGTGCTAAGCCACGATTCATTTATCGCAATTAAATCATAGTCTTTACAAGGAATTAAAGAAAAAAATTCATTTATTTTATTTCGTAGGCTATGAGCATTTAAGGATAGAACCTTCAAATTGTTTGTAATTACCACACCTTCGCGAGCGCAGGGGAAATTTGTGGAATTTACGCTGGGACCGTTCGAGTTACGGCAGCCTGGAAAGAAGAGACAGTATTATGAAATAGTCTTCCTAAGCGCGCAGCTCCAACGTCATTAAAATGAAGTCCATCTCCGAGGAACAAGTCCCTCCTGCCGTAGAAACTGTTCCAAAAATTCAAAATGCACTCTTTCCTGTTGGCAAAGACACTTTAGGTTATTGTTAATATAGGTCGCCTTGCTGTATAAATCGTTACGTTAGATAATTCGAGGAAGTATTCCTGTTAAAACAATCTTATTAGTTTTTTCCTTTAATCGCTCTAGTAAATCCCTGTACCTAGCCAGCAGTTTTTCCGATCTAGAATTTAAAACGTTATTTGTACCGACATGAATAACATACGTTGTGTCCTCGGAGGTATCTTCTGTAAAATGGTCAGCACTATTAGTTATATCCTCTACCCTTGCACCAGGGTAGCAGTAACGGCGCCTACGACGAGGGTTTCTCCCACAGAATTGTTCGAGCTGCCCTCGAACAATAGAATCGCCAACGAGTCGTATTTCCGGTTCATCAGCATCTTCGAAACCTAAACAGAAAACTTATTGCTTATTATTACTGGCAGACAAGTCTTAGGTTTTCTCAATGGGGTTCCATTACGCACTTGAACGAAGGGTTGGGAACTAGGGGAAGAAAGAGTGCTATTAGTACTATTTATATTATTAGTAGCATCACGCTTTCTTGAAGCCTCACCCTGGCCTCCCTCTCACGTTCTAACTCGTTCCTCAGCACTTCCATGCTTGAGCACCACCTGCAAACTAACTGTTCATTATTATTAGTCATTGTAAAAGCGTAACCGGCAAATTTCCCTTCACAGCGACTGCAAGTACTTGACGGGGGTGCCATGCTTTTAATTAGTTAAAAACCAAAAAAAAACAAAAAACAAAAAACGAGCGTTTGGAAATTAATAAATTACAACGTAGGTCTACCGCGTGCTTATTGCGCCGTCCCCTGCGAAAACCCGTAAAAATGTTCTTGAAACGCAGAAACAGGTTCTTGTAACACAATTTTATGCTAAATGAATATATAATTAAGCTACTGACGAAAGATTTGTTAATGAAAAAGTATTAAATAAAACTTATCTGTCCGCTATTCGACCGACTTAATTCCTTTTTTCTCACGGTGGGTAACCACACTCTACCTGACCTCCCGGAGGAAGGGAAAATGAACCTTAAGAAACCTCGTTTCTGATAGATTTCAAAAACAAAAAAGGCAAACCAAGGGAATTTCAACCTTATGAAACCTCGTGTAGTAATAGATTCGGGAAACAAACAAGGCACTAGCCTTGGTTTAGTCAAGTAATATAGTAATGAATAAAGTCAATAAATGAAATATATTCGTTAATGAATGATTAGTAACACGAAGTAATTTAGTTCAGAATGCACCAAACACTATTTTTTTTAAAGACACTTGAACGAAAACCACTTATTCAATTGGTAACACTGGACACTCGATAAAACACGTCTGTTCACAAGGAAAGACTGATATACATGAGCAATGTGTGTGTTTTTAATTTTATACATGTTATTGAGTGACTCGAACAGTTTGGAAGTGAAACTAAGGATGGAAGGAGTAGGATGGTTTTGGATGACGCATTCCACTAGGGCTCTTGCCACTGTTTCCGATGTCTGATTTTGAATGGCAACTACTTCGCTGTAACGCGAGAAGTGGTCCGTAAAAAATATGATGTACTGGTTTCCCTTTGATGTTTTGGGGAATGGTCTCAGTATGTCAATTCCAGTTCTTTGCCAGCGCCGTTGGCATACTGGATATTTATGCATGGGAGCTTTATGTTTTAAACAAGACGGGCATTCAGCGATGTATTCATGTACCTTTTTGTTCATTTCTGGAAAATGGTATCGCTCCAAAAGACTCTTGATGTTGTGATCCGGCCTCATGTGGCCATACAAAGTTGAGTCGTGACAAAGTCCGATGGCTAGATCCTTTGGTATTTCCACGAGGTCGTTTCCATCTTCGTTCCTAAAATGTACTAGCCCATCCTTTAGGTTGTACTGTTCTTTTACCTTCGATGGTTCCTTTTGTTCCAGGTGAGCCCGAAGGTTCTGGATGTGTTAGTCCTGTTCTTGGGAGTATTGCAGACATTCGTAGTCGAACACAGGAAGGGTTGCTATCTTATTCACTTGGGTGTCGGGCCTGAGCCTCGACAATCCGTCTGGGATAAATTGAAGTTTTCCTGGTTTGTATACGATTTTTGCCGTAAAGTCCTGAATCAACAGAGCCCAGCTACTCAACCGTCCTTCAAGTAGTTTGTCCTTGAAGAGTTACGTGAGTGGCTTATGGTCAGTTTTGATGGTTACATCGTAGCCATAGACGATATTTCGGAATTTTTTCCAAGCCCAATATACCGCGAGGGCCTCTCGGTCCGTAGTGGAATAATTCCGTTGATGGCCAGAAAGAAAGTGACTGACATAAGCAATGGGTAATTCTACACCATCTATGTCCTGTAATAGGATGGCTCCTAGTCCATAGGAAGGAAGCATTTGTGGCTATGACAAAGGGTTTGGTGTAATCGGGATATTGGAGGATGGGATGACAAGTTAGTTTACCGAAAAAAGTTTCAAAAGCATTTTGGTGATCAGATTCCCAGTTAAATTTAGTATTTTTCTGGAATAAATTGGTAATGGATTTAGCAGTGTTTGAAAATTGGGGGATAAAATTTCGATAGAATCCGACAAATCTAATAAATGCACGAGCGTCGTCGATGGTTTTAGGTACAGGGTACCTTTCCAGTGCTTCAAGTTTGGCTGGATCAGGTTTAATTCCAGTGATGATAGTAGAAATTCTAAGTATACCAGGGATTCCTGTAAAAAGTTGCACTTTGCAAGTTTCAGTTTAAGGTGTGCTTTTCTCAAGCGTGATAGCACATTCTGAAGACGTTGAAAGTATGTTTTTATATCCGAACTATAAACGATAATATCGTCAAGATAGACGAGAGCTTAAACACCTAATAGGTGGGAAAGGACTATATTCATCAACCTAGAGAAATTAGCAAGCCCATTTCGGACTCCGAAAGGTAAAACCTGGAATTCGTAATGGCCTCGGTTAGTGGAGAAAGCAGTCAATGCCCGAGATTCGGGACTGACCTCCACTTGCCAATAACCGGATGCGCTAAATCGAGGGATGAAAAGAAGTTAGCTCTCCCTAGCTCAGAATTGTTTCCTGCATGTTTGGAATGGGGAAACGGTCTGGGATGGTAATGGGGTTTAGACGTCCAAAATCTATACAAGGGCGAGATGTTCCGTCCTTTTTTGGAGACGAGAATCATAGGAGCAGACCAGGGACTAGATGAAGGCTGAATGACATCCTGCTCCAACATGTCCTTGATGTGTTTCTTAATAGTGACTAATTGGGAATGTGAAACCCTATAGGGAGGAATGAAGATGGGTTTGGAATTGGGTTCCAGCTTGATTCCGAAAGGGACCAAATTAGTTCGGCCCATAGGACCTCCTTTTAGGGCAATCACATCTCTATTTCTTATCAGGAAATCGAGAAGTGATTCTAGTAGTTTGGGATCCTGTAAGGCTGGTGACTCGTGAATGGAGTGCTCCACACATTTCTTATATTCTTCTTTTAATGCTGAATGGTTTAACTTTAAGGAACTTGAAACACGATTTATACTATAGTACTGGTGGGAAAATCTGAATTTATTTCCTTTATTTAAGCAAACAGGGATAGCTGAATTCTGACTATGACTAAGAACTTGGGCAATAAGAACATCTCTCTTGAAATTACTTTTCTCGGTAATAAGAGTACGATCTGACTCTAACAATTTTCCTTCACCGTTTACTACTCTTGCTAGGAAACAAATCTTCTCATAAGGTGCTACTGTTATATGGTCTTTAGGGCATATGAAAAATTGTGAACCTGACTCTGGTTCGGCGATTAAAATTTGCCTTATTGGCTGAAAAATCGTTTCAGCTGGATTTCGAATCTCAACTGCTGAGTTAAATGAAACTGGCTGACTGGAAACTGGCTGACGGAACTCTGGCTGACTGGAAACTGGCTGACTGGAAACTGACTGACTGGAAACTGACTGACTGGAAACTGTGTTGATCCTACTGGATTCAACAACTGGAATTGATTACTCTGGAGGCTAATTTCTGGGGCGGTTGTCCCTCTGGATGCAACCAACTGACTGGAAACTGACAGGAAACTGACTGGAAACTGGAGTGGGTTTCCTATTTCTTTCGGAAATCCGAACTAAACTGATTCTCTTAGCATTAAGCTGTCTGTTATTCTCATGGAGAGGGTGTCCTATTTCTACACTTAACTGATTTTCCAGCTGGGTAAATTTCCCATTGATTCTGGTTGAAGGTTTGTGGGAGGCTTCCTAAATTCTCTGAAGGTACTTCAATTCTTCTTATAACGTATCGGGAAATTATTTTTCTCTATTTAAGACTAAGTTCTCTGAAGAGAGCAAGGTTCGTAGGAGAAGATAAAGACGTTTTCTTACCGTAATTTCCTGCTAAAATGTTACAGGTAATGATCAACCTCTAAATTAAATCAGTGTTGTCAGAATGAATATTGGGGAAATTTTATGGGTTTTTATATCCAATTTTTTTTCCTTACATCATTATTATTTAATGTTGATCTGTTTTTTTTTTTTTTTTATTCTCAATCGGCTGATTTACTTTGCAAAAGTAAAATATCTGCCTGAAAGGTGGCGACCGCGTCCACAATACAGCATTTTGCATGATATTCCGCGTTACCAACTTCTAAATATAATTCAATTTCTCCATATGTAGGTATGGGTGTGCTTGTAACTCCTCTGATTTGGCAGGAAGGTGCCTTGATTTCATATTTATAATCTGTCTCTCTAGTAACTCATCTGCACATTGTTTCTTAATCAATGTCGCATGTGCTCTTGTATCTAGAAGAGCGGTTAAATCTCGGTTATCTGTGCTGTAATTTATTATTAAATCTAGTAGGTTCGCACCTATTATCATGATGGGTAGTTCATGTGTGTATTTGGGTTTATTACTGCTATTTAGGAGGGAGGAGGCTGAAATGCTGCCTCCGAAGTGGGATCTAAAAAAGAACTTGAATTGACTTCTATGGGAGGATCTGGGTCATATGCTACGGGATCACCATACACTGGAGGGTCTTCTTGAAAAGTGTACTCTGGGGAAACTGATTCTTCAACGGGTACTTCTACGTACCGAACCATCCGCACTTGCTCATTATATTGGGGTCTGGACATTGGGTAATAGTGTGGTTGACTTTGTGGTCGTGTTCTGTTTGGTGGGTGGTTCTTTGGAGGTTGGGAACTAACTGGTTTCTGCGAATTGGAGGGCTCTTGGAAACGTTGGTGATTTGATCTCTGGAAGTGGGGCCTGTACCCTACAGGGGCTTTGTCAGCACATTTTTGTCGGTCGCCACGGCAATGACCATGTTCATGACAGTGGGAGCAATAGGAGGGGGGGGGGTAATTGCATTGACTTCTCATGTGCCCAAAACTATCGCAATTAAAACACTGAGGAGGGCGTACATTCTGGATTTATGGGCCTTGTTTCTGAGGTGGTGTTCCCTGCACCGACCTAGATTTATCGTGTTGTTGTTGTTGTTGTTGTTGTTGTTGCTGAATGTAGTGTATGGGGGTCTCTCTACCCTTCTGATAGCTCTGGCTCGCTAAGTTTGGGCAATGTTACCGTTTTTTATTTATGGCTACACGTACTGGTTTGTCAATAGTTAGCCACTCTTGAAATTCCTTTTTAGGTACTACGGGTAAGTTTTGGTAAATAGTTGCTGCTACTATTAGGTTTCTTTGTTTTGAAGTGAATGTAATGTCACATGCATTTTCTGCGGCTCGGAGGGCTTCTCCTACGAGTTTATATGTTCGTGTAATAAAATTATTTAAATCTTCATGTTCTTCTTTCTTCCATTTAGCTTGGAAGACAGCTTCTAACGTGGTTAAGGGTTGTGCAGGTGTTATTTCTTTAAAAAATTCTAATAAATTTTGTTTAAAATTGTCCAAAGTTGTAACTTCGCTAATGGATGGGACGTAGGTAACTGTATCATGGGCTTTCCCCTCTTTAGGGTCAATAAACTTTTAGCTTCCCTGATCTTTATATCATCATCTGTGATGTTTTCCCGTAAGAAATGCTGTTCTAGAGACTCGATCCAAGGCCTTACACTTGGTTCAACAAAGTTATTAGCTATGGTTCCCTTAAAAATTAGGACAGTATGGGGAAGATTTACAAATCTACCTAAGTTAATGTATGCTGGGGCAGCGGTTTGAGACATGTTGGCTTGTGCTTGATTAGAAGTTTGGAAATATGTAAGAAGGGCGCGTTGTAGGTGGAAAAATGGGTGTAGGGGGATTTTCAATGTCAGAAAGTGTACCGTCTGAATCGCTCATATGTGAAGGTACTCTTAATGTATTCTAATTTGGTTTGCTTGACCGATCTTAATCTATGGAATGATCACCTGAGTGGCTTTCCTAACTACTCTATCTAAGAAATATACAAAAAAATAAGTGCACAACAATTTGTCTAACTATGAAAAAATTAAAAAAAAATTGTAAACAAAAAAATAATACAAAATTGTAAACAAAATTTCATTTGAATGTACGTGAATGTACGGTAATATTATGATTGGCACATAAAATAAAATTATTCTATACTAATTATAATAGTGAAAATAACTCGATTTCAATAAAAAGAAATGTATCACTGGCGTATAGAATGTTCACTGTGTTTTTTGTTAAATCTGGATTGATACTAATTATTAACTGTTAATAATACTAACTTCTCAAAAATTTGAAAAAAGGATCTGTACTTAACAAGATTCCTACGGCGAAATCCTTGGAGACGTTTCCTGAAGACGTGTCTTGCTGGCCACTTGTTCCTGGATGAAGAATGGGCGTGGAGAACTTGGAGTCGTGACACACCGGTCAATTGAATGTTGGATGTGATAAACTGGAAGTCGTGACACGCCGGTCAAATGAATGTTGGTTCTAGTTCCAGGGTTTGGAAGACTGGAAGAATTCTGGATGCAGAGGTCACCATTTGTTAACCCCTCCGTCTATGGCCTTGGTTGGTTCGAAATTGACGAGGGTTCTGGTTAGGTGGCAGCAACGGATTTGTTACTCTGGAGTAGCTGATACAGTATAGGAAATCGCAGAAGTTTCTCTTATACTACTCTCCGATTTCTTCTTGTGGTGGATCGGAGGATTGTGGGAGGCTTACTAAATTCTCTGATGGTTCCCCGATTCTTATTATAACGTATCTGGAAATTATTTTAGTCGGGAGCTGCATAGACTTGACTTTCATGGCAGGGCAGCTGCGCACATGCCCAATATCACCGCCACAAAAGCAGAACCCCGATTGGAGTGGTGTCGTGCTCGACGTTCATGTAATCTAGAGCAGAGGCAGAGAGTGTTAAGGAGTGATGAATTGCGCTACACATTGTTTCTTTCTGATGGACGTGTGTGGGTATGGCGATTGCCTGGAGAACGCTTCTTACGGGACTGTATCATCCCGACTGTAAAGTTCGGTGGAGGTTCTCTGATAGTATGGGGCTGTTTCAGCTGGATAGGACTTGGTCCGTTAGTTGTCTTGCCGGAAACCATGAAGTCCAAGACGTATCTGAATATTTTGGATAATTCTGCGTTCCCTACGCTCTGGCAGTACTATTGTAATGGGCCCTGCCAGTATCAGCACGACAATGCTCCATGTCATACCGCAAAGTGCATACAGGACTGGTTTATGGATAGCAATGTCGAGAAGTTGGACTGGACGGCTCAGAGTCCGGACCTTAACCCCGTTGAACACCTTTGTGAAGAATTGGAGCACCATATCAGACTTCGGCCAAATCGGCCTTCTTCCAAACCATCTCTGGGAGGAGGCTTTGCAAGAGGAATGGAGGGGTATTCCGATAGACACCTACCGGAAGTTGGTTGAAAGTATGCCAAGGAGGGTTGAGGGTGTTATTCAGGCCAAAGTCGGCCCTACTATGTACTAGGTTTTTGCATTAAAAACTCTTTTCGCAACTACCTATGCGTATCCGAATACTTTTGGTAATATAGTGTATGTATAATATATATTTTATATATATATATATATATATATATATATATATATATATATATATATTATATATATATATACCGGGTGTTTCAAGAGGAAAGGTCAATACTTCGGGAGGTGATAGTATCGGTCATTCTGAGAAAAAAAGTTCATATAAACATGTGTCTAATTCTGAATGATTATAGAGATAGAGTTGTTTGAATCTGATGCGCGCGCAGCTCTTCCTCCCCGCGCAGTGGTCCCATTCACTGGCCACCAAGGTCTCCAGACCTCTCTCCGTTAGATTATTTTTTGTGGGGGTGGATGAAAAGTCAAGTTTACAAAAGAAAGGTGGATACACGAGACGAATTGCTCGCGCGCATTTTCGATGCTGCTGCCCGCATAAAGGAACGTCAAGATCAACTCAGACGAACAACACGCGCTCTTCGCACACGAGTTGCAAAGTGCATTGAGGTTGACGGTGGGATTTTCGAAAACGTATTGTAAACTGTAACAAATTTGTCATTTCTATATCTGATACCATTCAAAATGCCAATGTTTAAATATTAAATGTTAGAAACAGTAATTGGTTTCTCTTTCTTGATTACCATTAACAATGCTGTTGTATTTGTAGGTTGAAAGAGCTCTATGTCCGTAACCATTCAGAATTAGACACATGTTCATATGAACTTTTTTTCTCACAATGACCGATACTATCGCCTCACGAAGTATTGAACTTTCCTCCTGAAACACCCTGTATGTATATATATATATATATAATATATATATATATATATATATATATATATATATATTATATATATATATACACTTTACTTACTTTTGTTGAGTTTGAACGACGGTTCAGGATCGATCTGCGGTCGACCCCTCAATATATATATATATATATATATATATATATATATATATGTTGCTTGCCCCTGTGGTGAATGAACGTGTTGTTTTGCTCTCTCTATTTAACACCCAAATTAGAAGGGAATAATCTACTCGGCGGTTTATTCTGTTTGCACCCGAAAGTGTATAATGTATCAGTGAATCCGTGCGTCTAAATTATAAAGTGAAATTCATTAAAATTAAGAAAGTGCAATACAGTTTACATAATTTATCACCAATTTTAACGTATATATACGGTTGGCATTCGAGAAAGTTTGAAACAAAGCAGGAAAAAGGTCATAAAACGCAAAGGTCAGAAAACCCTCGAAATACTCTCGACCATCGAAAGGAAAGAAACAGGAATAAAAATAAAAATAAATAAAGAATTTGTGTGGGTATTTCTTCTTACGCTAATTAAGGAATAGCATGGATATGGGTCCAAATTCTCACTTAATCTGTAATTTGTGCAATTTAGTAACAACGGAAAGCCTAGCGATTAGATGTGATTTCTGCCAACGATTAAACAACTTTAACTGCATGAATTGGAATGATAGGGAAATAACTCTTGCCTCGAACGCGAAACACGTCGTGAGGATCAAATTTCTATGTGGCGCGTGTACACAGACGTAAATTCTTTCGCGGTCTTTAAAGAAATGGAGATAGCAGATTCGAAAGTTACAAAAAAGAATGAAATAATGGGGACACATGGGTCCGGAATGGTCCCAACGAAAAACAGGGTGGGTGAGAGAGAAGACGAAATACCGAATAACAGCATAATAACGAACAACAATTTAATAACAAATAACGATATAAACAATATAATACGGAAGGAAGACATAGATGAAAGGAAGGAAATAAGTAAAAGTGGCGAAGTAGACAAACGGTCCAACGAGCGAAATGATAAAAAGATAATAACTAAAAACATAGAAAATAAGCAGCCAAAGAAAAATAATGATAATGCCAAAACTAAGAACTTGGAAAATAATAAGAAAAAAAGCAGAAGCGTAGAAAATATCGTATGCAAATACTACGCGAAAGGAAACTGCAGATATCGGGATGGGCAATGCATATATGCACATCCCACATTATGCAAAATGCATTACACAAGTGGATACTGCAAGTTTGATAAGAAATGCATGTTCCACCATCTTACGGTCTGCAACACTTATGAAAGATATGGGAGTTGCAAGTACGAAAAAAAATGCCGATACCACCACCCTCAAAGGAACGCAACGAGGGAACAGAAAAAACGAACATCAAAGAAGAGTGGCAATTTTTTAGACGCAGCCAACACATTTCAACTGCTAAATACTCTCCAGCAATTACAAAACCAGCTGACAAATATAAATATAGAAATCCGAGAGCCGGACAGAAGGTACGAACAAAGACACTTCATGCGTTATCGGGACAACAGGTACCGAGAAAGATAAAAAGAGGTAAGTTGTCGGAGGACCACAAGGCAACGAAACGGGCACCCCCATTGGAAAACAAAGCGGAACCACCTGTATGCAAAAAAGAAAGAGAAAAAATAAAAATAATCCGAGCCAACATACAGGGCCTTAAATCAAACCATTCCACGAACAAAGTTGCATACCTGAAAGGACTTATGCAAGAAGCCGGAGCAGACTTTGCATGCCTCACGGAAACTCATCTAAAGGACTGCCAGGCGAACTGTGAAAATTGTGAGTCCTGTATTGACAAAAAAGAAATACAAATTGACAACTATAACATCTTCCGAGCCGAGAGAACAGTGAGACGTAAAGGAGGATTTGCTATTTACACACGCGAAAGGCACATAGCAGAAATGGCTGTAAGTACCTCAAACAACTACGTAGAATTTGTAGCAGCAAAAATTGAAAAATTAAATATGGTACTAATTGTAATGTACAGACCCCCAAACACAATAACCTCAAAATTTTCAGATTCCATTACAGAAGTAAGAAACTTAGTAAAAGATCTTCACTCTCCAACCCCAAATATTTTTCTGTGGTGATTTTAATTTCCCATTCATGAAATATAAAAGGATAGGAAAAAATATATGTATACACCAGGAAAAGGGGGGCACACGAAAAGACCAGGAGCAGGTAAAAATGCTACTAGCTTTAGCTTATGAATTTATGTTAACGCAAGAAATAACAGCAAACACAAAAAAAAAACTGCCTAGATTTGGTATTCACAAACAACAGTAATCTAATGATAATGTAGAAATATCCCCAACTATGATATCAGACCACAACATCATTCAAATAACAACTAATATAAAGGCAACAGGAAAGGGAAGAACACGCACAACAGAAAGAAGCAAATTCGAAATTTGTAATTTTCACTCCAAAGCTATAAACTGGGAAGATGTGACATCCAGCATGGAAGTAATAGATTGGAAAACCATTTTCGAGGCCAAGACAACGGAAGAGATGCTAATGACGTTAGAAGAGAAGACGTTAGAAATTGTGGAAAAACATGTCCCAAAGATACAACAAAGAGGAAAGAGAAGCAGGTTCGAAAGACAAAAGAGGGCATTGTTCCGAAAGAGAAAAAGAGTAACTGCAAAATTAAGTAATTGTAAAGATAACAACATCAGAAAAATATTAAATGATAAACTACAAAGTATCGATGTCGTCATACAGGAACAAATCGAGAAGCATACAGAAAAAGAAGATGACGTTATGAAGCGATAAAGGCTAACTCAAAGTACTTCTATAATTTCGCAAAAAGAAGTCGAAAACCAAGCGACTACCGGACCTTTAAAAAATGAGAACAGTGATTTATCTGATGATCTAACAGAAGTATCTGAAATATTAAAAGCTCAGTATGAATCATCTTTCAGTATCCCAAAAACTGATAAATTGATATGCATAGAAACGCGTTCTTTGAAGAAGAACCACAAGGGGAAAGTATAACGGATTTCGACTTTACGACGGATATTACACAAGCCATAGGGAAACTAAAAACACACTCAGCGGCAGGACCGGATAGATGGAATGCCACACTGATCAAAATCTGCAAGAATGCAATCGCTGAGCCCCTATACTGGATATGGAGACAATCATTAGACACGGGAGAAATACCGGGCATCCTGAAGAGCGCGAACATAGTCCCAATATATAATGGAAGAGATCGATCCGAGGCCAAAAACTATAGGCCAGTGTCGCTTACATCTCATCTCACTAAAATATTTGAAGAATAGTTAGACAGAAAATCTATGACTTTTTGGAAACTCAGAAAAAATTCAATGATAACCAACACGGGTTTCGATCAGGCAGATCATGCCTATCACAACTAATGGAACACTACAACAACATTATTGATTCACTTGAAAGTAATGAAAACTATGATGTACTATACACAGACTTTGCTAAAGCGTTCGACAAGTGTGACCACGGAATCATAATACATAAACTGAAATATATGGGAATAACAGGAAAAGTAGGGAAATGGATATATAATTTCCTTAGTGAGCGGCGGCAAGTCGTTACAGTACAAGGAGTATCTTCATCAGAATCAGAGGTCCTCAGTTCAGTACCACAAGGAACACTATTAGCTCCACTACTCTTCATAATCATGCTAACTTACATAGATGAGGACGTTACCAGAGACAGCACAGTAACATCCTTTGAGGATGACACAAAGATCAGTAGAAAAATAAGAAACCCAGAAGACATAGGATCTCTACAAACCGACATAAACAAAATCTACAAGTCGACTGAAGACAACAATATGAAGTTTAACACCGAGAAATTTCAGCTATTACGGTACGGAAAAAGAGAAGACCTAAAGTCCATGGAATATTATACCCCAAATGGACAGGAAATTCAGAGAAATTCCAGAGCAAAAGTTTTAGGGGTTGTAATGACAGATAATGCGAAATTTGA